>CABHPR010148672.1:17652-28567 GCA_902168415.1 Peromyscus melanophrys
ACACACACACACACACACACACACACACACACACACACACACACACACACAATTATATCCATAAAATGCTACATTTGTTAAATTGTATCATAATTTCAAAAATCACACCAACATTAAAAACTGAAGATTCCAAGTCCAAAGAAGCTAAACACACAGACCAAGACCCTTAACTCTGACAAGTACAATGTGCAGGAGCATAAGGAAACAGATGTAGAGTAGAAGACAAAGACACATGTTTTATAAAGGAGACAAGAGGAAGCATGACGCAAGTGTGGGGCTATACCATGACCAGATCCAGTCTGGCTTCCACTCCTTCAGTGTTTCCAGCTTTCCAGGCAGTCAAGGGTGCTGGAAACGGAAAGACACGCAGAAGCGCTGCTTCCCACCAGTGCCCACAGCACTGAAGTGGGGTAAATTCAAGAAGAGGCAGAACAGTCTCATGTAAAGCCGCAAGCACCCCGAGTTCAGCCTCATTAATGAGCTGAAACTTCCTCTGGGGAAAAGAGGGTTGGGGAAAAGTCAAGAAATCCAAAATAGACATTTTCAGAATATTGCTATGAAGAGAGAGATTGATGCAATTCAACCACTGAGCTGAAATCTGAAATCTTTAAAGTACGCTTTTAGTCTGCTGATTCTGACCTCCTACAGACCAATTAGAGGTAAATAATTGTTGTTGGTATGACAACCTCAGGGAGAAACAAAAGACTCCACTTTCTTTAAGTGAAGCCACAAAGTTATTCTAGAGAACAGAAAATAAGAAGAGAGGTGGCAATACAGTATGGCAGTTTATAATATCACTGTGAACAATGACAGTTTGCTTCAGGTGTTGTCAGATCACAGGAGGTCATGGAGGGCTATCACATGGACATCACTGACTTGTTCATTTTCATTGTTTTAAATCAAAGCAAGATTGATCACTGAGTTCACATGGACAGTAAGGTACTCCAGCGCCATTTCCAAGTCATAAGTCATTGGTCCAAATTAGTGTCACATTTCAGTAGCAGATATATTACTGGCTCTTAGGGCAAAAGTCTAGGCACTTTGAGGTTATGATTAAGATGCACATGACTGTTCTGTAACTATGCAAAAGCATTATGTAAATGAAAGCATCTACAGTCGTTGTTGCTTAGTACAGATATGTTTCTCTTGAATTTTAGAATTATTGAGGTATATTGGTGCATGAAAACTACCCACACTGGGAAAATATTTGATGAGTCTGATTAATAATACTGCCCACACTACAAAGATAGTGGACATGCACATTACCCCTCAAATATTCTTATGTCTCAATATCATCTAGTCTTCCATTCTCTGTCTTTCACCTGACAGTCTCTGGAAATCACTTTATTTTCGCCCACTACAGATTAGTGTGCATGTTCAAAAATTTTTTGTAAATAGAATAATGAAGAGTTTCTAGTTAATTTTTTTCGGTTAATTTAACCTTTTTGATATGTCCATTTACTCACATTTCTTTTATTATTTAATAGGAGTATAAAATACTATCACTTGGTTTTGAGTCACTATTAATTAATGATGATAGAAGTTATTTCATTTTTGACTCATTATAAATAAATTTGGTGTGAAATTTTGTTCAGCTATGTGGATATATGAGAACATGTCTGACTAAATTTAAGTGGAATGGCTGCATTTTATGGTTGGCTTCATAGTCCACATTTTAGTAGCCAAGATGTTTTCTAGAGTGGCTACAAATTCTCATTCCCATTATCAGTACATAAGTTTAAACATTATAAACTTTAATTATTAATAGGTTCAGGAAGTTGCGTTAATTTTAACCATCTTAATACTCTGTTGGAGCTAAAGAAAACCATCTTGAGTGAGGTAACCCAGACCTAAAAAGCCAAATATGTTATGTATTCTCTAATATGTGTATGTTAGCTTTTAAGCTTTCCTAGGCATGCCACAGTCCATATAACCACAGAGGTTAGGTAGAGAGTGAGTGTCTAGTGGGAAGAGAAGATCCCATATGGAAGGGCGAGTGTATAGTTATGGAGGGACGGGGTGAGGAGAGACTGAACAGGAAGATTCAAGAAGGGAAAGAGGGGGTAAAGAAGGGCCACCAGGAGGGACACATAACACTAAGGGACTTTTAAGGGGTCATATGGAAAACTATTCTTGTAGAATATTCTTAAATTATATACACATATGAAATAAATCTAAATAGAGTCACAAAACAACCGGGCATCTGATGACCCAATTAAGCATTTTTCACTACCACATGGAACTTACAGTGCTGTCAATGGGTTAGATCAAATTCATTGTTGGCCAAAGGGGCCCCATGCAAACCCTCAAAGAACAGCAACTATTGCCAATGCCATTTATTTCTCTCCTTAAACTGACAGTACGACCCTATTGCTGAAGACAACACATACACAACTCATTGACCATGGAGAAGTCAAGCCAGTCCTAACTAGAGTCATCCCCCCTACTGATAAGTGTTCATGGTACTGAAAGATACACTGTACACTACCAGAGGAAAAAGGTAAAAACCAACCTAGCTGTAAACCCTGCAATCTACAAAGGTGACCTGCCTGCATGATACACTGGTACAATAGAGGCAGAAACTCTTTTGAGAGTAACCAAGAACTGTCTCATTGGATTTAAAGCTCACTTCATGAGACAGAACCTGTGTCTGACACTCCTTGGGTGACCAAGAACCCGAGACTAGATTGGGCATTGGCCTAGGAAAATAAACAAATACTATTGCTCTACTAAAGGAATAGATTAATAAAATGACTCCTAAAGATATTTTTCTATAGCCATAGATCGATGTCTTGCTCAGCCATCATCAGATAACCTTCCTCTTGCAGTAGAAGGGAACTCATATAAACACCCACAACTGGACAATATTCAGAGAGTGAAAGACTTTGGAATACAGTCCTTTTGAGAGGTCTCCATCAAGCCCCTCTCCTCAGGGCTTTGGGAGCTATGCAGACAAGGAGGCAGAAAGGTTGCTAGAGCCAGAGAGAATGGATAACACCAAGGAATTAGTGTCTTCCAAACACAAATGACTGACAGACACAGTAACTCAAAGAGACTATGGCAGCGTGTATAGGACCTGCATAGGTAAAAGCTAGATGGGGTCCTGGCCTTGAGAGGGGATCATGGACATGAGCTCCCATCGTTAACAAAAAACCTATCTACAATTCACATCTGCTTGCAAAGGAAAAGTTTGTTTTCCAATGGCATCTCACTGGATATACAAACCACACTTAAGTGTAAGCCCAATGCCCAGAGTAGATGGCCATCACAAAACAACTCAGTGGTGTTTTTTGCTTGTTTGGTTGGTTCGTTTGGGCATTTTTTTTAACTTGCTGGTCTTTTACTTTTTGTTTCTTATATGGTTTCTGGCTTTGTGTTGAGATGGCTGCGTGTGTGTGTGTGTGTGTGTGTGTGTGTGTGTGTGTGTGTTCCTTGTACTTTTTTCATATTTAAAAAAATATGGTTTGCCTGTTTGTGTGTTTAATTTGCCTGTTTGTTTTCTAAAGAGTAAGTTGGATGGGTGAGGAGATGAGGAAAATCTGAGGGTAGTTGGGGAGGGGAAATCCTGATCAGAATGTATGATTTTCAATACAAAAGAGGAGGAAGAGGAAGTACAGTGTTTATTTCCTGGTTATTCCTGACTATCATTACCTTTCACATTTGCATTTACTATGCACATACTGTCTTTAATAAACCATCTAGTCATATATTGTCTATTCCTAAATTAGATTTTTTTACATATTTTTTAGTTTCGGAGATACACTATATCTGAATACAAGTCACTTATCAAACAATAGGCTTGTCAATATTTCTAAGAATATATATAAAAATATATATATTATTTCAAAGAATTGAATAATTAATTATTTTTACTTTTTTATGTGTATCTTTTGAAATGTGGAAGATTAAAATGCTTGTAAATTTTTAACATGTAAATTATGATTTATCACCTTAAATTGGAAATATTCTCTTGATTTAAACAAAAAAGATTTTGTATTGTTTTCTTCTAACATTTTCATGGGATGGCTCTTTCATTAAGCAGATGATCCATTTCTGGTAGATTTTATGTGTGACGTGTGGTATTAACTGATCTTCTCTCCCTTTCTTATTCTGACCTTCCCTTCTTTGCTTTTCTTTCTTTTTCATTGTTATGACTTTTATCAGTTCTTTGAAAATTTCATGCAATGTATTTTGACCATATTCACTCCCTTCCCACAATCCTCCCAATCATGTTCTTTTTTAAATCCACCAGGTCCAATTTTCATTACCCATATTCCTGTGGATATATGAAATTCACTGGGGGATGGTTAACCCACGATGGATTGCATCCTTAAAGAATACCGACTCTCCCCTTCCTGACAGGTAGCAACCGCCAATAGCTCTTTAACTAGAGTTGAACATTCATGCATACCTCCTCTCTTCATGCTGGATTTTTGTCTGGTTTCAGCTTGCACAGGTCTTGTGCAAACTGTCTCAACTGCTGTGAGTTTGTATGTTCAAATGCCCTGCTGTGTCCATAAAACAATTTTTTGTTTCCTTACACATCTTGTTTTTACAGACATTCTGATCTCTCTTCTTCAGTGACCCTGAGCCTTGGGAGAAGTGAGTATGTACAGATGTCTCAAATAGGCCTGAGCATTCAGCATTCTATCACTCTCTGAACATTACTAAGTTGTTAGTCTCTACATTCATCACCATCTACTGCAAAACGAAGCTTATCTGATGAGGCTTGTCAGATGCACTAATCTAAGGAGTCAAGTTAAGCCATTGGGTCAGTATGTCCATTTAGCAAAGTAATAGTGGTAAGGCCTAGGACCAAAGATTTTTGGTCCCCAAAGTGGTGCCAGATAGGGTTCTTAACTTGTGGAAGGGACTAAAATCCAATCAATGATGATGATGATGTTGTTGTTGTTGTTGTTGATGATGATGATGATGACGTTTGGTTACTTTTATAACATTTGTACCACTACTGCACCAGTAGGCATGTTTGTTAGGCTGGTTCTTGTTGTAGCTTGGAGGATTCCCAGCTAGTTAGGATTGATAATTACTTGTCAACTCCATTAGGGTACACAACTTCCAGCACCATGAAAGCTGTCAACAAAGGATGAAGCTCCCAGGTGAGTGCCCTCTTGATTTCTCCATTTGTTATAACTCAGGGATATGGTATCCTCAGCAACAACATCTTACCCTCAAGTTCTTGAGAGTAACTAAGCACTTGAAAACAGTCTGTAATGTTTGGGGGTCTGCAGAACCTCATTAGCCATCAACTCCAAATGGTATAACCCATTCCTGACACAGGGCTTTTTATGTGCTATACTATGTTGTCTAGTAGGGCATTAATACCGCAACATAGGGTAATTCCACTTAAACTCTTTTTATATGTGTGCATGTATATAATTTAGGAAGCTGTTAGAGTAATAAGTTTCTATGTGACTTTTTTCAAAACTGTCATGTTAGTTATCCAAACTCATATTCACTACTATATCATGCTCCTATCCCCAGAAAGTTCTCAGAATATGAAACACAAATAGCTAAGAAAATATAAAAAATATTAAAAATCCTGCTGGGCGGTGGTGGCGCATGCCTTTAATCCCAGCACTCGGGAGGCAGAGGCAGGTGGATCTCTGTCAGTTCGAGGCCAGCCTGGGCTACCAAGTGAGCTCCAGGAAAGGCGCAAAGCTACACAGAGAAACCCTGTCTCGAAAAACCAAAAAAAAAAAAAATATTAAAAATCCCTAGCTATCAAAGAGATGCAAATTAAAACTAATTTGGCATTTTCTCTTACTGAATCAGAATGGCTAAGATTTTTTAAAAAATGATAGCAAATGCTACCATAAATTTGAGGAAAGAGGAATACTTATTCACTGCTGGTGGGAGTGCAAACTAGGGCAGCCATTATGGAAATCAGCATGTCTGCCCTACTTTGAACTCCCACCAGAAATGTAAGTATAGTTGAATCTTGTGGTAGAGCTTTTTCCAGCTACACTGCTTCTTGGGTCTATATGCATAGGACTATATAACTTACTATAGATTTATATGCTCACCCATTTTCATTGCTACTCTATCCACAATACTGAAAATAGCCTTGATGTTCACCAACTGATGAATGGACAATGAAAATGTGGTACATTTGCACAATGGAATAGTATTCATCTATTAAGAAAAATTAATTATGAAATTCACAGATAGGTGGATAGCCCTGTAAACAAACCTTCTTAGTGAAGTAAACTGGACCCAGAAAGCCAAATATCATGCATTTGCTCACCGGTGGGTGTTAGCTTTGAATCTCAAGGTATTTGTGTCCCCTTTGAAATGCCTACACAGGTCAGGGAAAGAGCAAGGGGCCATGAGGAAGGGAAAAGGATGTCAAAGGAGAGGAGTTAGAACACAGTGGTACAAAGGCTAACGGGGTCTGATGAAACAGGAAGGAAGGGTTTCTCTCTTACTTTCTTTGCCTTACACTGTATCTACCCAATTCTTCTACCATCTATTGTTAAAGATTGATTTTATTGGAATGTTTTTGAATCAACTCTATGTATGCAAATTTATTTCTGTAATGCTTATCATGCCCCATGGTTTCTCTTAGCCAGTATCACATTCTCTTCAGAACTGGAGATTTATGTGAGATTTTGAAATCCAGTGGAACTAATACTTTAGTTTTAGATATTCAAGGAACCGAAAAGTCATGAACTAATCTATTTTCTCAAGTGGTGTATATTCTTTGTGAGCTGGATAATGTTTTTGAAGACAGATATTTTTGTTTTCTTATGGCTCTTTTCCTTATGCTCTTAAATTTTGGCTTATGACACAAGTTAGTTTGTAATAATTTTGTCCTTTTAAAGTTTGCAATGAATTTTTGTCAGTTCTAGACACACTGAGTCTGGGGGAGATTTTGCCCTCAAATTTATGCAATATTCATTCTGAGTATTCTACAGAATGCCATCATGTCTAAGGAAGGTTTCCCCAGTGTAGACTATGTTAATGCAAACCCTTCTTATCACTTTTTGATCACTCTCCCAACCTTGCGATTCTTTCCCTGGCCTTGAGCATATTTCTCATGCATATTTACACGTCCCCACATGCAAAGTTCCAAAGAATGCTGCTCATATTGCCAAAGTCTTTCTGCCTTTGTCATTCAGAGTGCTGTTTTGTGCTGGCTGCTATCTAATGCTCTCTGGTTCACATATGTACCCTTTCCTTTGTTATTTAAGGAGAGAGAAGGATTGTATTCTACAGCAACATCAACATCTGTATCTGCCCATCACTATCTATCTATCTATCTATCTATCTATCTATCTATCTATCTATCATCTATCATATCCACCATCTATCTATCATCTGTCTTCTAAAATCTATCATCTATCTATATTACTTTTAGTAAGATTAAGTACACTGAAAGATAAATTTCCTTAAAGATACAATTTATGTATGTTTTCTTATTTGGCTTGTGCTATTATCTTATGAGTAAGGAGGTAAAGATGAAGTTATTACCTTTAGTAGGAAAAGAAGAGGCATTGAAACCCATCAAATTGTTACTCTACTTCCAGATCTCATGATCCTAAGCAAAGACTTCATTGACAGTCATGTATTCTGATTATAGATTAGTTGATTTAATCTGTTTGTTAATAAAGATTTTTCAATTAGAAACTTTAAATACAATGCTTCAGCATGATAATTATAATTACTCGGTATAATTCACAATGTTTTCATGTATATTATTTGATTTAAATGTCACAACAATCCCATTAGTCAGAAGACAGAGGATTTTGATTTCTCTTATGCACTGAGTATGGAATAAAAATCTACAAGGTGTCAGGAAATCCTCTCAGCAAAGACCAGCACTAAGTAGAGAAAAGAGCTGCATAGTTTTCTCACCTCACGTTCTCACCTTGTGCCCTTTCCATTTGCTTACATTTGTTATGACTGTGTTTTTGTTTAAGTTAAGATTAAGTTTGTGTTCTGATTCAGTCTACTGAGTCAGCAGTTGAAGCTTAACTGTGCCAAACTGTAGACCACACCATGTTTGTAAAATACAGGTAGATCACAGAACCATTAATTGACTGACTTCCTGAAATAAAAAAGTTCATAGTAGGATTCAACTGCTTCAAATACTATTGATATGACTACTATTGATATGACTTGATTCAATTTCTGTAAGGTAGTTGCCTCCTATTACCCAGTCTTGTTTCTTATTTCCACATAATACAACTCTTCTAGTTTCTCTGATTACTCATGTTTAACAGCACTGGTTACTGTTCCCAAGGACCCAGATTCAGTTACCCATACCCACATGACAAATCACAGCTATCTGTTACTCCAGTTCCAATGCCTTTTTCCTGGCTTCCACTGGCACTGGCACACATGTGATGCACAGACATACATGCAAGGAAAACACCACACACATAAAATCATATCTAGTAAATGAAATGCTCCAAGTCTATTAGAAAAAGAACTACATAGTCTTTTCAGGTGAAGATTGTGTAGTTACTAATGTCAATAGGCACAAAATAGCAACATCACTCTTGTTCGTTATCACAAGGGGCTGACTTGTCTCCACACATAGAAAAAAATCAATATATTGCATCTATACACTACATTCTATTTGGAAAGGTTTTATTTATTCACAATGGTACACATGTTCCATATGATATGGGTGTTTTTAAAAGAGAATTCTGTTAACTCCCTAAATGTCATAGGATATATAATGTTTTGTGGTGGTATTGCATTCCCCAAAATATTGTACACCCTAATAAACTTATCTGGGGTCAGAGACAGAACAGCCACTAGATACAAAGGCTAGAAAATGGTGGCACTCACATCTTTAATCCTAGCACTCCAGAGATAGAAATCCCTCTGGATCTCTGTGAGTTCAAGGCCACATTGGAAACGGCCAGGCATGGTGACACATGCCTTTAATCCCAGAAAGCAAACCTTTAGTCCCAGGGAGTGGTGGTAGAAAGCAGAAAGGTATATAAGACGTGAGGACCAGAAACTAGAAGCATTTGGCTGGTTAAGCTTTTAGGTTTTGAACAGCACTGTTCAGCTGAGACCCATTCGGATATGAGGACACAGAGGCTTCCAGTCTGAGGAAACAAGATCAGCTGAGAAGTTGGCCAGGTGAGGTTAGCTGTGGCTTGTTCTGTCTCTCTGATCTTCCAGTGTTCACCCCAATAACTGGCCTCAGGTTTGATTTTATTAATAAGAACTTTTAAGATTTCTGCTACAATGTTTTTTAAAAAGGGTAGCCTGTGGTAATAATTTGAAAGCTTATACTCTGCATTGTGTGACTTCACAATGAAAATTTTCACTATGGGGTCTTTTCTGGGATTTTTTAACTTCCCAACACGTCAAAGATAAGTATAATAACAAAGCATCTGTTGTTTTCTTAGTAAAGTAAACATAAATTCTATATAATTTCAGAAATAGCTCAACAATCTTCTTAGATAAAATTTAAAAGTCACATTCTGTAAAGATAGAGCTAACTGGCCAGAAACTCATGCACAGAGTACTTCTGTGCCCTCGTAAATGTGAACTGAACATGCCCAGAATTATTGTGTTTCAATTGTTCTTACAGCAACTTCTGTTGGCTAAAATTAATAGCCTTACGCTGTTGAAGACACTCCTTTTGCTGGTGAGTGAAACGAACCTCCCACTCAGATCACCTAGAGAAAAGTGGAGGTAAAAGTGAGAGTTCCAATAGAAACCAAGGAATCTCTGTTTGTCTGCTTCCATTTTCCATCTCTTTCTCATGTCCTTCTATTCTCACTCTCCTGACTTCTTTTATTTCTCAATGTCTCTGACACTGTCTTATTTATTTTATTTGAACATGCTCTTATGAACAATGTCTCAGGTTTTTCTCTCATACCATTACACTAAAGTAATGTATAAAAAATATTACAATATATGCCAAAGTATGTCAAAATGACTATTCATATAAGCCTGCATTACTCTCTGAAGGATTATTTGGGCCATTTCTTGTCTATCTGGTATCTATAGTGTTTAAAAGAAAAGTAAACTGTAAAGTTCAGAACAATTGCCATGTCACTATTGCCACCAAAATATTTAGTATTCATTGTGATGTCATTAAATTCTTAAATGTGATATTTTATAACAGTTGATTTATTTTTTTTAATTTATGTATAAAATGTATTGATTTCTTGAAAATAAAATTACTAGGGAGACTTAGTTTTTTTTTAAGCACAATGATTTCAATTACAGAATATAATTTTCTTGTATAGTGTGTATTCCAAATACATGGACATGTTTTCTATATTAATTTGATTTCAGAACACTAAAATTGTGTACTTCTTACTAAAAGTGATTGTTTTATCTCTAGGAATTTAAGAGAGAAAACTATTCTTATTTTTCTCAATATTTTATCCTCTGAAATTGTCCTTTTGCACAAATAAGACTTTTGGTCCAGACAGCTTATTCTGCTCAAGTTTATTTATTAGAGTTTACAGACAAAACCAAATGCTCTTCTGTCAACATTCTGAGCTAGAAAGGAGAAACACCATAAAATCCTTCAAGTGTAATTATCAAGTCATAATTATTAAGATTAAAATAAGCCTTAAGTGGAAGTACCAATACTCAAGTTCCTAAATGGTACTCAAGTACCAAGACAATGTTGGGGATGAAAACAAAACTTGGCCATACATCTTCTATTTTGGATGAATTTATTTGAAAAGTGACTATTCTCAATAGTTATCACATATTTCATATTTGTTGAATCGCGAGGTCCAGGAATTTTCAAATTCTTCCTCAAGACAGAAGGTATCACAATTTATTTCTTCAATATTCTTTGCTAGGTGATACTATATGCCTTGCTTTGAGCTAAAGAAATATGAAAGAAGTTGATACATGCCTCCTCTAGGTAAGACTCTTGGTCATCATGTAACCATTCTCCATTTCAATG
>CABHPR010148672.1:28667-42905 GCA_902168415.1 Peromyscus melanophrys
GTGTGTGTGAGAGAGAGAGAGAGAGAGAGAGAGAGAGAGAGAGAGAGAGATGGTGTGTATGCACGAGTGCACACCTTTGAGACTAGAGAAGCACATATGGTGTCCTGCTCTGTCTCTCTTGACCTAATTTCCCTGAAACGAGGTCTCTTGAACTGACAGGAAGCTTCCAGTTTGGGGTAGACTGGTTGACTAGTGTGCTCCTGGCATCTGCCTGTCTCCACTGCTCAACACTGGGGTTACATGCATGGATGGCCAGGACTTCTTCTTTGGTTGTACTTTTTACATAGGCACTAGGGATTTGAACTTGGTCCTCACGCTTACACAACAAGCGCTCTTAACCACTAAGCTATCTCCCCAGCCCCTAAACATTATTCTTAAATTTTCAAAAATATGCTGCGTTTTTCTTCCCCTTATTTCATTATTTATGAGCTTCTGTTTCTTTCTTAGACATTTAAGTTTTTAAATAGTGAATGCTGAAATACTTCCTGCCTCTGACACTTAGATATTATTAAATTTAATTTGAATCAAGAATCAGACTTTAAAAACAAATTAGTAATTCAGTACATGTGTAAACAAACAGAAAGATTATAAAGTACTATTCAGGGATTTCTCCACTCTGACTATTAGCACATTACATTCTTGTGTACTATCCTACTTTCTTGTATACTGATAAAATAATGATACCCTGGAGGACTCTTACCCAATATGTGAGAGCCCATGTTCAGCTAACCAAAGAAAGTTGGATGTCAGTGTTACAAGACCCTAGCCTAACACTTACTTATTCCTTAAGACTCTAAGCCATTCTTTAGACTCTGAAACTAGTAATATGCATATTTTAACAATTAAATACAGGTTTCAAAACATTGTAGCCAATTTTGTAAGACCACTCGGGTTAGATTAGAATTCTTAAACATAAAATTAGAGTAGATTATAGTAGTGAATTCGGAGTAAAAGATCTATGATGAAAAATGATAAATTCTGACTACATTGTCCTCTGAATATACAAGAATCAAACCATTACCTTTGATTCATGTAAAGGGAGAGCAAAATATTTTACATGCTTGGACGTGGATGTGATTGCCTTCTTTTTGCTAGTGAAGTACAATGGATTGAGGGCTTGCATCCCTGAGAATCTCTACCCTGAGGTGAATGCCAAAGTGACGATTGTAGATGACGTAGTTTTAGGATGTGATCAAGAGGACAGAAGCTCACGATGAGATAGTTTCCTTATCAAAGAGGACCTAGACATTCGTTCATCTTCTCAGCACGTTAAGATGCAGCAGGAAGGTGGAGACCCACCTGAAACTGATTCTCTGGATACTTTGATCTTAGCTTTTTGCAGTCTCCAGAGGAACAAATTTCGGTAATTTATAAGACATTCAATTTTAAAAAATTTTTTGATAGAACAAAGGAATAGGGGCAATAAACCTAATAATCACAGACACATTGGATTCAACCGAATGTTCATCTATTCCCCTTCATTGTCTCATCTGTTCATCAGAAGGCCACCAAGTCCATTGTAACCATTAGGAATGACAGTCCCCAAGGCTTTCTTGGCTCATTGAGCATGGAAATAACAATATTTATTTTTTGAGTTACTTTAAGTAATTCTTCTCCTAAAACTGCTAGCTATAAACAAGTCTTTCTTCCATACACTTAGAGTCAAAACTAGAACAAGGATGTTTTCTACTATAGTCTTCTTATCTGACATGTAATTGGTAAATTTAATTTGTAGCTGCATTAAATCATTGAAGAAGTATATTACTAAGAGAAGTTTGAACTTCTCCCAGAATGAGTTAATTTCTTATGTCCAAGGAAACAATGAAACCTCTATTTTGTAAGTAATTTTACATGTACTATACTTAACTCTAAAGAAATTGTTGCTGTTAATGAAATGCAAAGAAATCATGATATAGAATATAGTTATAAAACTCTGAGAACTCAAAGTCTTATTTGTAAATCAAGAGTTGAATTTGATTATTATGTCTTTGCCAAATATCCTAGATTTGGTAAAAAGCCCTATCTTATTATAATTTCTCTTAATGTGATTTCTAATAATTTAAACAGTGTAACATCATACATAATACATGTCAGTGCACTGTGCCAATGTAGGATGCGCTATAGCTGTGCTCCTCTTTTATATTTCAGATGTATGAACTCAATACATCCTGTTACCCAAGGCCGCCAGGAAGATAGTTGTGAAGAAAGTTAGCTCAGTACTCCCTCTCTAAGTTAGCTGTTTCCTTAGGTTTTGAGACCGTTTCTAAACTCTGATTAGGTTACTATAATATATATATATATATATATATATATATATTCATACATATATACTTAAGGAGTCGAATCTCAGTAATTAAAAGAGACATCAAAGTTTTATAATAATGAATGCATTAAGTGAAATACTGTAAACAAGGAAGAGCAAGCTGTGGCAAAGGAAGTGAGCAGAAAATAATTTAAAAGACCTACATAAAGGAACATTACTACATACCTTTGCCCAATACGAAGTCAAGCAATAATAAACACATAACAGTAATACTGATTGAAGGAAGAATGTAGTCTAACAGACAGTTTATTGTGCCTTTGCTACAGAACCTCAAAATATAATCAAAATTTTAATGATACTTCAAAGTTCAAGATGCTTTCAGAGGCGCTCCTTCTCTCCCATTATTTAAAAAGCATCTGAGGAATTTGAAAGCTCTGGAAAAAGAAAATACAGGCTGGCAGGAAGAAACCCCATCTTGTTGGGTCTCTGAAAGAGCGGAGGACTGAACACTTGTAAACACGGTACCTTGAGCAATAGTTGCCTTATGGCTTGTAGTTTGAGGCCAAGAATAGCATGATAAACTTAGAATGTGTTTATCTCTTGGCAGCTTCATTTTACTTGCAAGCTGGAAGGGACAAAGACCAACAATTTTCCACCTACAAAGTGCATCTAAGCTGGCAGCAAGCGCAGCCACTAAGTCAACTTGAGTCTTCAGATCACAGCCCTTCTCAAAGCCAGATGGACAGCTTTAGAACGGAGTGATTCAGCCAATATCTCAAGGCATTTG
The DNA here is from genome assembly GCA_902168415.1 of Peromyscus melanophrys. Lineage (NCBI taxonomy): Eukaryota > Metazoa > Chordata > Mammalia > Rodentia > Cricetidae > Peromyscus > Peromyscus melanophrys. The sequence continues at coordinate 31,718 of CABHPR010148672.1, forward strand.
CGGTTGTAATGTCCTGGATTGGGATGTGGGGGTGGGAGGAAGCTTTAGTTTGGAGGCTTCACATACGTCTAGAGCTATTTTAAGAGACAAGCAGTATGTGTGCAAATTTGTATAATGCCTTGTTCCTTGCTAGTCGAGAACAGGTATGAAGGCTTTTAGCATTTTGGAAAATTTGTGTTTTCTCTCAAAGATAGATATAGCTAAGCAAGTTATTTTTTTTCCAGTTCTGTTTGTTGTGTTTGAGGTTTCTCTTCATCATCTTTCATAATAGTAAAAGCATTGTATCTGTTTCATTCACTGATATAAAAGTCAGTTATTTAATGATGAAAAGCCAAGGTAGACTTCTGAGTTTTATTTTAAAAGTGCTTAATTTAGGAGCAGAATTAATTATATGAGGTGTAGTTGAGAAAATAGGAGCTTGGATGTTGTAATTTTCAAGACTAAGCAAAGGAACTTCTTGTTACAAGGTTTGAGACATCTGCCAGAGTTAGGTTATTTGTGTTTTAGGGGTGTTATGTTTCAAATTACAGAGATATTTTGAGTTCATAAAACAAAATTCTTATTTTAACCCACTGGATACATTTTTTTCCTTTTAATACAATTCTCTTCTGCTTCAAAACAAAACTAATTACCCAAAGTTATTCTGAACTAGTGATACTTAGAAAGTGAAGATGAAACCTTTTGGTACATAGAAAGTTAATTTTATGGATGCAGTGCGTTCTTGTTTGAAAATAAATTAAACAGATAATTTATATTATCACAAAGAAGAGAGGAGGATTCTGTACCTTTCACTAAGGTAATGAAACAGAAAACGTAAAATAATTTCAAACTGAAAATTAAAATTGACTGACGTTTACCCAGCCCCCAAACCTCTGTTTATGATACGTTTCATGTGGAACAAGACAAATGGCATTTCATACTCTAAAAAAGAACTTTACGAGTTTCACAAATTGTGAAAAGTTTATTTGTGAAAAGAAAAATAAGTGCTTGTAGCAACACATACTTAGAAATAAATTTTGAGTAGCCCTGTGAATGACTCACCTTGATTTTTTCCAGACAGTGGCAATTTAACATATGAAACATACATATTTAACACATTAAAAATGCCCCAAGCAAAAGTAATGTATGGAGCTTACCAAATTTGAACTAGATTGCCTTGCTACATATCCAGAAGAATTACTTGTTTTCTCAAGAGTTATTTATTTCCTGTGGACTTCCACCACACTTGATGTTAGAGTTTAAGTCCTCACAAGAGTGGATAGCAATTTTCAACTTGAATTCTTGCATCCTTAATTTGTTTCAAGGACTCATTCTAATCCAGGATTGTGTTGCTCTCTTTTCTCCGCGCTCTTAACTCTTACTTCCTCTGTCTCTGTCGCAGCACTACATAGGAGAGCTCTCTAAACTCTAATTTGGGTTACTAAATGGTCACACGGTGGAACAAATGGAATTTTGTCACTCTCCAATTGTGAATCAAAATTGGCATAGAGCTTCCTTACTGTTAAAGGTGAATCAATTCTACCCAAAGGAGAACTGCTTAAGTAAAATTTGTGGTTCTTATCATCAAATCATGATTCTTCTGTATCCGTGTTTAAATGACGTGGGATCTTATACAGCTGATGAAATCAGAATTGAAACCTTTTATTAGGATTAGTAAGTCAAGGTGCTTATGTCTTGTTTGATTTGTGATGTTCTCTTTTCCTGCTATCAAGCTTATTTCCTTATCTAAATACCAGAGAAGTGGCAGCTTCAATATAAATAGCAGTGCAACTCCCAAAGAGAAAACTGCTCAAAATGAGTCAGAACCTAGGGGGAAAACAAGGCGACCACAATGCTTAAAATAATTCTCAAAATATTTGTCAACAATAACAACAACAAAATTGCCGGAAATGGGCGAAGAGAATCAGTCATCAGGAATTCGCTTCCCCTCCAGTCGCTTTGAATGCCGGGAAAGTACTCCCAGGAGAGAAGGATGTTGGAATGCTGGTAATGATTTTTCTTGAGCAGTTCTTGGGAAAACATGCTCTAATAGAGCTAAAGAAAGATTTAAGATCAAGTACAGAAACAAAGTGGATTGTAATAGGACTCAGTGATTTCATCCCTAGAAAAGGAGATGTATCAGCACATGCTGTCAAGGTCACTGCACACCGAGAAAGAAGGAGGAAATTCTGCCCATGTTCACAGAGCATGTTGTCCTAGCTAGGGGTAAATCACAGAAAGTAAAATGAGAAAATACATTATGGTGGCGATGATGCCAAAGGGAATCAGTGGTCTTAACAAGATTTGATTTTCCTGTTTACCTGGAGTGTTTGGTTGAGTTGCTGTTATCTTCATATACTGGTATATAGAAACTTTAAAAGACTGAAATGGTGTGGTGGGGACACACACCTTTAATCCCAGCACTTGGGAGGCAGAGACAGGCTGGCAGATGTCTGTGAGTTCGAGGCCAGCCTGGGCTACAGAGTGAGTTCCAGGAAAGGCTCCAAAGAAACACAGAGAAACCCTGTCTCAAAAAACAAAAAACAACAAAAAAAAAAAAAAACAGACTGCCAACAGACTGAAATGATGAAAAGTGACTTCTATCCTTGAGGCCAAGGAAGTTCTCCTGACAACAACCTCTAACTTAAGACAGTGCAACCCAGTCCAACAAGACAGAATAAGGTGTCTGGAATGGAATCCATTGCTTTCCAGTGCAAGCAGCAAGCAAACATGTTCCATTTCAAAGCTTCTTGTTGCTGAACAGACAGCACTAAGTCCCTGCAGATTATTTTAGCCGTCATTGCCTTTACACAAGGATTCCTTAGGTTACCTGGACATAGACCTTTGGTGACACCCGGCACAGGTCATCTCTGCTTGAGTATGATGAGAACCTGAACCCACCACTGCAGATAGGTCACTTGGCCTTAGACCAAGCACTGAAGGAGGTTCACACATTTACCAACGCTTCTCCCTGGCTGTGTTTTATGCTAAGAAAATACTTCTTTCCCCGGTAATATTTACGATGCTTAAATTCAAAACTCAGAAGCACAGAAGACAAATCTCAAACTCTGTTAAGCACCTGATTTTTTTATTTCATTTTTATAGAGAATTTCACCCCAATTTCATATTCTTCCTTTTTGCCTCATTGACTCTCCGACCTGAACCTGTTTTATTGTTTTACCTTATATGATGCCAATAGAAACAGAGAAAAGACAGTTCATGTAGAAAACACCAAATCTTTAAAGTTATTGGAATTTAATTCTAATTATATTCACTACATTTGTGTAGACTTAGGACACATTAAACCAGTACCAGAACATCCAATAAGTACAGACAAAGTAATCTAGTGTTAATTTGTTGAAGGTAAATCTACTTTCATTTGCTAATCTTGAAAAAATTTACATTAGTTAATGGTGGATGAGTGTTATTGCCACCTTTGTACTATTTCTGAAAAATTATAACGTATCATATTTCCTTCAAAACATTATTTAAAATGTTTAGTCTCTCTTTTTGTTAAAATAGAAAAATATATCTACAAATACACATACACCAGGAAAATATTTTCATAAAGAGTATACTTCATTTATTCATACATGTACATATATATATATCATTTAAAAATTCAGTATATTTTTACATTTAAGTATATGTTTAACAGTCTCATGAAAGTATTTTGATACCTTCAGATTCTGCGTCTCTACTCTGAGATCTTTATTACATGATATTATTTCAGTCTCTTATCTCCATGCCCATTGATTTCTCTATACGGCTCACTACTAAGTCCCTCTCCACTTTGACCCTACGTGGGATGAACAGATATGCTGGCCCAGCACAATCCTGGTTTTCCAACTATCGTAAGTAAAATAATGTACACTATATATTTGAGTGAATGTCTTCTCTGTCTGACACAGTCTTCTTAAAACAATTCAATGCTTGACAGGTTCCTTCTCCCTTCAAGTCACTCATCTGAAATCACTCTGATTGGCAATAGGATGATAACAAATAAACAGTCTTCCGTTTCTCTGTTGTGTCCATCCATTTACATTAGCAAATAATTAAGAAGAGACAGAATAAAGTAACTGCAATTATTGTGAGGAAAAAAAGAGTACTGATAAATAACACTTTGCAGGAAACTCTAATGATTAATAAATTTTGCATTCAGTGATAGCATGAAATTTTTGGAAAAATGCATATTTGTATGGTGGAAATTTTTACCTATTAGTCATTGTAAAATGAACTTTCATACAGTTAATCTAGAGCCCAATACCAAGAAGAAGGACAATAAACAAGGTGACTGCATGGTCCTCTAAGAGCTAAGACACACCAAGTCCTCTAAGAGTGTCTCTGTAAGAGTTTCATCACTGGTTCACCACTGTTAACAGCTCAGTGTTCTGCGTGTGTAAGGAGAAATCACAGAAAGTATGCAACCTGAGAAATTCTTTGCACCATTTGTTGGCTTCTTAATATGCCTCAAATTGTGCTGGACAGTTATCTTATTTCATCCTAAACTATTGTTCTAAATTAGATATTGAACTTTTGTGGAGAAATTGGAGTTTAAAGTCCTGTGGCTTGACAAGGGAATAACTATATCTGATTTGTGTTGAAGGGACAAAAGGAAAGAACTACAGGTTGCTAGATGGTGTCTCTAAACATCATTCAAGACAGGTCTGCAGAACAGGAAATGATGCAAGATGGCTAGTAGATCACATGAACGTAAGGAATAAAGGACAAATGTTTGATGTGTGAGCTTTAATGTGCAACTAATACTCAGAGAAATGTAAGGTATTGAGCTTTATGAAAGAGAGGGCATTATTCCCGGAAGGTTGACTTTTTGATACTTGGTTAGAGAAAAAGCAGAACATCTCATCATGACTGTGAGGAGAATTAAAAAACTTCAGGCTCTTTCCACAGGGATGGGTATATTTAGAACACTAAAATATATAATTATTTAAATGATGTTATAATATTATTAAAGCTTAATATTACTATATGCTATTAATTATGTTCACCAATGAAATATTTTATTGCTCTTTGACATAGGCATTTCAATGTAATGTCATGTTTCTGCCTGATAAGAAACATAATTAAAGTAGTTGGGATTTCTAAAATAGATGTAGCTTCACAGAGATCTGTCAGTATAGTTTTGATGAGTTATAACTCTTCATTTACACAGACATTGAACTGGCTGAATAATCTTCAGCTCTTCCAGATGTGAAGAGGTGTATGTTGATTGAAAGTGTAGTGACAAATATTTTCCCATGTGATTCACATGTTTTCACACTCACACAGCCACATCATGTGTTTGTAGCTGCATGCTCATGAAAGTGTTAGACACATGGCCACCTTCCCTCATGTTCAGCTTGCCTGGTGGCAAAGGGAAGGCATTCAATACTTTTGATTCATCATCACACTGTGGAAGAGGAGAAGAGGAAAGAGATAAACAGAGATGGGTGAGAGAGGTGGAAAGGAAGGATGGAGGTGGAGAGGGAGAGAGGGAGGAGAAGGAGGAAGGGGAGAAGAGAGGGGAAAGAGAGGGGGAAGAGGGAGATAAGGGAAAGGGGAAGGGGGAGAAGAGAGGGGGAGGGATAGAGGGGGAAAGGGAGAGAGGGGAAAGGGGAGGGAGGAGAAGAGAGGGGGAGGGGGGAGATGGGAGAGGGAGAGAAGAGAGAGAGGCAGGGGGAGAGGGAGAGGAGGAGGAGAGTGGAAGGTAGAGAAGGGGAGAGGAATAAAAGTGGAGAGGGGAGATAGAGAAAGAGGAGGAAAGGGGAGAGAAGAGATAGGGAGAGGGGGAGGGAGAGAGGAGGAGAGGGGCTGGAGAGAGAAGGGAGGGAGAGAGAAGAAGAGGAGGAGACAGAGAGAGGGGGAGAGAGAGATCAAATCAGCTAGAGTATTAAAAGAAAAGAGCAAAACTTAAATCTTAAGTTTAGATAATAAACTCTAAAGATTTGTTTTCACATTTATTAGATATTAGAGCGAGTGCAGTTCCTTATGTGATATATGGAAAATGAAAAAGAATTCAGTAATATTTTGAAAAGAGTTTTTCACAAAAATATAACTGTGAGTAATTGTTTTAAAAGTAGGAATATGATAAGTATTTTGATTCCTTTTATTGAACGTAGATTTTTTTCTCATATAATATATCCTGATTAGAGTTCCCCTCCCTCTAATAGTCCCAGGTCCTCCCCATCTCTCCTTCCATTCAGATTTTCATTAGAAAGTAAACAGGCTTCTAAGAGCTAATAATGAAATAAGATAAAAACAAAGGCTAACACACCAAACAAGCAGAAGCAATAGAATAGAAAAACAGCACAAGAAACAGATGCAGATGCAGAGATCCATTCAGTCACACACTAAAGAATCCCACAAAAATGCTAAACTTGAAGCCATAATATATATGAAATGAACCTGTGGGATAAAAAGAAAGGAAATACACACACACACACACACACACACACACACACACACAGTAATTTTTCAAAAAAAAAAAAAAAAAAAAATAAAATAAAACTATCCAAAGTTGCTATTTAGTTGGTTTTCTGTTGGCTATCTACTGCTGAGCATGTGGCTTACCCTAAGAGTAGTTAATTTCCCCGGTAAGACTACCTCAGAAAATGGAAAAAAAAAACTGAATTTTCCTTTGCAAGTGCTTAACAATTGGAGATAGACTCTGGGTTAGGGATTGGGGCACATGTCCACTTCTTTCAGGTAACCATGCCTTTCACCCTATTATGTAGCCTTGGAGAGCAACATAAACTCTGTCTCTCTGACCTTGAGTCAAACCTCAAGTTGGAATCTTTGTGGGCTCCCACAGTCCCTGGGCTCTCTAGATCACCAGGTACAGACACTTGCAGGCCCTGCACGGTATCTCAGTCTCTGTGAGTTCATGTGATCATGAATATTGATGTAGAGGGCTTTGTTTCCTTGCTATCCTCTATCCCCTCTGGCTCTTATACTTTCTGCCTCCTCTTGATCTCTGGGGTGGGATTTAATGGAAACATCCTTCTAGGGGTCAGCATTCCAAAGTCTCACACTCTTCTCCACATTGTCCAGTTGTGAGTCAAAAGGTCCCTTGAAGGAGGATTGAGGAATTGAGAAGTAATAGGAAGAAATATAGATGTAGAAAAAGACTGAGATATAGGGGAGCTTCATTTAAATTGTGCATGCATGTGTGTGTGTGTGTGTGTGTGTGTGTGTGTGTGTGTGTGTGTGTGTGTGTGTGTGTCTGGGTCACCTCATGCAGGATGATTTTTTTTGTGGTTCCATCCATTCACCTATGTCTTCATTAGGGATTCTATTACTGTGAAAAGACACTGTGATCACAGCAACTCTTATAGAGGAAAAACATTTATTGCATTTTCAGAAACTTAATCTGTGGTGTTATTGTGTTTCTCAAAATATTGTGCACCCTAATAAACTTATCTGGCGTCAGAGAACAGAACAGCCACTAGACAGACACAGAGGCCAGAAAATGGTGGCACACACGCCTTTAATCCTATCACTTGGGAGGCAGAGATCCATGCAGATATCTGTGAGTTTAAAGCCACACTGGAAACAGCCAGGCATGGTGACTCACGCCTTTAATCCCAAGAAGTGAGCCTTTAATCCCAGGAAGTAAGGGCAGAAAGCAGAAAGGTATATAAATCGTGAAAACCAGTTGCCTTTAATCCCAAGAAGTGAGCCTTTAATCCCAGGAAGTAAGGGCAGAAAGCAGAAAAGTATGTAAGTCGTGAAAACCAGTTGGTTACTCTTTTAGGCTTTGGAGCAGCACAGTTCAGCTGAGAGGCATCCAGTCTGAGGAAACAGGATCAGCTGAGGAATTGGCAAGGTGAGGAAGCTATGGCTTGTTCTGCTTCTCTGATCTTCCAGCATTCACCCCAATACCTGGCTCCAGGTTTGTTCTTATTAATAAGACCATCTAATAATTTGTGCTACATTAGTCCATTACCATCATGGTGGGACATGGTGGTGTGCAGACAGACATAGTGCTGAGAGATTGCTGGGAGTTCTACATCTTGCAGGCAACAGGAAGTAAACTGAGACACTGGGTGTGGCTTGCATATATATGAGACCTTAAAGACTACCTCCACAGTGACACACTTCTTCCAATGAGCCAACACCCACTCCAACAAAGCCACACCTCTTGATAAGTGCCATTCCCTTTGGGGGCCATTTTCAAACCACCACAACCTGCAAAGTTCATGATTTCATTTTTTTTGATGGCTGGATAATACTCAATTGTGTAAGTGTACCACATTTCTTTATCTATTCTTCTGTTAAAAAACACCTAGTCTGCTTCCAATTTCTGATTATAATGATAGAACAGCAATGAACATGACTGAGCAAATGTCTCTGTGGTAGGATGAAGCATTCTTTGGGTATTTTCCCAAGAATAGTATAGTTGGATCTTGAGGTAGTTGGATTCCCATCTCACTGAGGAACCTCAACAGTGAATTCCATAGTGGCTGTACAAGTTTGCACTCCCACTAGAAATAGACAAGTATTCTCCTTATTCTACATCCTTACCTTAATGACTTGTCATTTGTTTAATTGTTCTTAGCCATTCTGATGGGTGTAAGTTGAAATCTCAAAGTAAGTTTTGATTTGCATTTCTCTAATGGCTAAGAGTATTGAAGATTTCTTTAAGTGTGTCTCAACTGTTTGACTTTCCTCTTTTGAGAATTCTCTGTTTAGGGCCATACCCCATTCTTTAGTTGTGTTTTTGTTTTCTTGATATCTAGTTTCTTCGGTTCTTTATATATTTTTCATTTTATACTTCTATCAAGTGTGTCAAGGAGCTCAAAACTATTCCCAGTTCTCTTCTATCAAGTTCAGTGTATCTAGATTCATGTTGAGGTTTTAGATCCATCTGGAGTTGAGTTTTGTGCAGGGTAATGAGTATGGATCTACTGGGATTCTTCTACACGCTAACATCAAGTTTGGCCAGAACCATTTATTGAAGATGCTAGCTTTTTTTTCCCAGTGTGTATTTCTGGCTTTTTTTTAAATCAAAAGATCAGCTATCCATACCTGTATGAATTTATGTCTGGGCCTTAAATTCAGTTCCATTGATCAATCTGTCTGTTTTTGTGCAAATACAATGCTATTTTTATTACTATTACTGTGGGATGCAATTTGAAATTGGGATTGAGGTTGGAGATGGTGATATCTCCAGCAGTACTTTATCAGTGAAGGATTGTAGGATTGTTTCAGCTATCTGTTTGGTTTTTTTTTTGTGTGTGTGTGTGTGTGTGTGTGTGTGTGTGTGTGTGTGTGTGTGTGTGTCTGTGTCTGTGTGTCTGTGTGTTTCCATATGAAGCTGAAAATTATAATTTCAAGCTCTGTGAAGAACAGTGTTGGAATTCTGATGGGGAGTGCATTGAGTATGTAGATTGTTTTTGGTAGGATGGCTATTTTCATTTTATCAATCATACTGATCCATGAGTAGGGGACGGGAATCTTTCCAGCGTCTCATACTTTCTTCGATTTCTTTCCTAAGTGTTTTAAAGTTTTTACCATACAAGTCTTTCAACTCACTTGGTTAAAGTTATCCCAAGATATTTTCTATTATTTGGGGCTATTGTGAAAATATTATTTGCATGATTTTTTTCTCAGTCCATTTGTCATTTGTATATAGGGCTACTGAATTTTGTGAGTTAATTTTGTATCCAGCTATTTTGCTGAATGTGTTTACCAGCTGCAGGACTTTCTCCATGGAATTATGAGAGTCGTATGTATATACTATCACACTTCTGCAAATAAATATACCATGACTTCCTTCTTTCCATTTTTGTATCTCCTTCAGTTGTCTTATTGCTCAAGCTAAAACTTCAAATTCTATATTAAATATGTATGGAGAGAGTGGACAACCTTGTCTTCTTCCTGATTTTAGTGGAATTACTTTGAATTTCTTTCCATTTAATTTGATGGGTTTACATTTACTTTGTTTAAGTGTATCCCTTGTATCTCAAGCATCCCAAGGACTTTTATCATGAAGGGATGATGTATTTTGTCAAAGGCCTTTTGGAGGGGAGTGCACATGTGACAGTATGCATACCTATGAAAGCCAGAAGCGGATGTTTATTGCTCTTGAACTCTTTCGATACAAGGTCTGTTCCTGAACCTAAAGCTCCCAAATTCATCTAGGCTTTCTGTTCAGAAAGCCTGGAGATTCTCCTGCTCTTCCCAGTGCTGGGATTTCAGGAGTAGGCAGACCTGTCTTCCATGGATTAAGGATTGTGCTTGTACATTAGCACTGGAGCTTGAGCTAAAGTCCTCATGATACCCTAGCAGGCACTTTACTGACTGACTCATCTATTCTAGTCACAAAAGATCATATTTATACATCCAATGTTCCCTAATATCTTTGAGTTGCCACATTTTTCAATCAACAAATACATATTTTATCTTTTATAATTTGGTTACTGTGGTGGTATTGTGTTCCCCAAAATATTGTGCATGCTAATAAACTTATCTGGGGTCAGAGAAGAGAACAGCCATAATATTAAACATAGAAGATAGGCAGTGGTAGCACACACCTTTAATCCTAGCATTCCAGAGGCAGAAATCCCTCTGGATCTCTGTGAGTTCAAGGCCACATTGGAAACAGCCAGGCAGTGTGACTCACACCTTTAATCCCAAGAAGTGAGCCTTTAATCCCAGGGAGTGATGGTAGAAGGCAGAAAGATATATAAGGTGTGAAGACCAGAAACTAGAAGCATTTGGTTGGTTAAGCTTTCAGGCTTTTGAGCAGCAGTTCAGCTGAGATTCATTCTGGTTGAGGACTCAGAGGCTTCCAGTCTGAGGAAACAGGACCAGCTTAGGAACTGGCGAGGTGAGGTAGCTGTGGCTTGTTCTGCTTCTCTGATCTTCCAGCATTCACCCCAATACCTGGCTCCAGGTTTGATTTTATTAATAAGACTCTTTAAGATTCATGCTACAGGTTACTGTATGAACACTATTTACATAATAAATAACATTTATTAATATTTCTCCCAAATTTGACATGTATAATTAAGTACTTGGAGCAGAAAACTAAAAACAATATTGAAGTTTCCAAAAGATAGAAATGCAATACTAATTAATCTACAGCCACTATTAGTACAGAAATATTTGAGAGTTTACAACAAATACATAAAAAATATGGAGCATGCTTGCATGCATGTGAGTGAGTGAGTGAGTGAGAGTGTGTGTGTGTGTGTGTGTGTGTGTG
>CABHPR010148673.1:12753-26566 GCA_902168415.1 Peromyscus melanophrys
TGGAGCAGTTTCTGCATGGAAAGGAAAGTTAGGTTATGCTGGCCTGAAAGAAACATGTACAAGAAACAGGAACATGAATGCATCATCTTGCTTTTAAGAGCCTGTGAGCCTGCTTCATCCTTTCTCTCTGAATCTTGTACAGTTGTGTGTCTCTCCTTTATTTTTGGTAAGTTATACAATCAGATAGTGTCTCCATTCATTCGGATTTGAAAGAACCCACACCCTGTGTGTGTTATTTTATTTCACAGAGGCCAAGGGAAAGGGGCTGCTGCCAGTAGGGTGCTCAAGGCATGCAGAATAAATTCAGTCCCGGGCACTGAAACAGGCCACCCTTGTGCTGTGCTTGTGGGAGAAGAAAGCAAACCCATCACCAACTTTGAGACTCGATCCTCAGCAGCAGTCACAAAGCACTTCTCAGTCAGTGCGTTTGAAATCTCCACTAAAAATAGGTCCTCTGTACTGGGGCTGAAATTCTCATCTGCGGCCAGTGATGGAGCACAGTGCCCAATTGTTCCCAACTAGGTACTTCTCTGCCTGGGTACTATCTTGTAACTTTAAACACGACCAAAGGAAGTCACCTGCCACTAAGCCCACTCAAACATTAGCCAGGCCATCGGAGGAGTTTGGAGACTACTGCATAAGTCTTAGCACCTTCTGTTTTCTCTGGCTCCCTGGCCCTTGGAATTCACTCCACGGGGTACCGAGTTTCCTAATTACTAGCAGAGGTCTAATGCAAACATGCACTCTCAAGGAATATTCCCTTCTCTTCCCTACTTCCTCTTTACAATGTCCTACTTCAGCGTGTTCACTGTTCCTGACTACAGGGCTCCGGGGTGGGGGTGGGGGATGTCTTCATCTTGCTCTGAAGGGAAGCTCTTGATCCCTGAAGGGACGCAATCCTAAGACTTTCTCCAGTGGGGGCTGGAGGAACTATAGAAGGGCTCTGCTCTCTCCAAAGGTTCTGAGCCTTAATCACTCAGCTAGCATCTGGATTAGGTGGGAGGTGCCTCTGCCCTGACCAGCGCAGCCTTCTGGCTTGGGGCCTCAAGCTTCTGGACTCACCTGGTGCTGAAGACAAGTGCAGGCAGCAGGGGCAGCAGGTAGTGTGCAGCGTTGAATTTCATGTCGCCGCCCTCTGGGGTACTCCTTCACTCTCTCCTGGTCTTTTGCCTCCTCTGGTCTGGTCGGTCGCCGCTCAACGTCCTTCTCTCTTCCCAGGAAGCCCTCTCCAGAGACCCACAAACACACTGATAGAGGCTTTGTGAAGGCAAGGACCAGAGCGCGAGTATCTTCAGGAGTGATGTCACCCGCGGGCCCTGCCGGGATGGTCCAGCGCTGGGCTCAGCGCGCACAGGGCGGCCGTAGCCGCGGGAGGAGGAAAGGACCCGCGTCCAGGTCGCTGCCCTGGTAGCCAGCTGCACTTGGTCACTCCCGTGCGCACTGAAGCAAATCTCCTCTTCCCCGCTCCTACTGAAGACAGAGGAGGGGAGGGCGGTGGCAAGGACCAACCTCCTTCTCCAGTAATTGAGCTGGCGTGCTCCGCAGGGTGAGAGACAATTCGCTGGGAAGGACTCCAGACTCTTTAGGGTCCGGAGCAGACGTCTCTCACCAGCTTGCACTGCTTTTGCAGAGATGTTGCTTGGAGAGTAAGCTTAAAATACTGCTCTGATTAGATGCATAATGGCTTGCCTGCTGCGGATGGAGTGGAGCAGCAGCCAGTGCAGACCCAGATGAGGTTAGGGGGTCTCTATCATGGAAAGGGTCCTGGACCAACACGAAGTCCGCGGATCTTGGTTCTAGTACGTCAGGGTCCTCTCTCTTCTGGTCTCTGCGCCTGTCAGCTGCTCAAGAGTGTGCAGCTGGCTGCTGGAGTTCATACACCTTCAAGGATCATTTTCCTGTGGGCAAACTCCTCAGCAGAACCTGAGAAACAATTGTCATTAACTCAATGGTAGGGGGAGGGGGCAGAGGACTCTAGATGCCACTGTGTTTTGTGAAGTTTCTAAACTTTGTATTCCAAGCATCCAACGTTTAACAAGCTTTATTTAGGAATTTTAATCAGAAAAAAAGGAAACAGCACAACTTTAATGCAATCTACCATTTTGCAAAATCCGTTTTAAAAGGAAGGCTGACTTCACCTACAGAGATTTGAAACTCCAGGATCTTCACATCATAGGATCTCTCCCCCCTCTCTCTTCTCTCTCTCTCTCTCTCTCTCTCTCTCTCTCTCTCTCTCTCTCTCTCTCTCTCTCTCTCTCTCTCTCTCTCTCTCTCTCTCTCTCTCTCTCTGTTAGAAGAAAATGGACATGACATTCCTTTCAAGAACCAATGTACTAAAGTAGACACTACAGTTTTCTTACCATAGATGAGAGGAAAACAAGGACTTTTGTTTTCTAAACAAAAAGCCAAAAAGCTAGTTATCCTAAGTCTTAAGACAACCTTGCTGCTGCTGTGAATGCCACACCTGAAGTTGGTCTACATTAAAGAATCAAGCTCATGCAAGACTCAAAGGATGAAGGGCAGCAGGTGCTGTCCCGACTGCTCAGCTGTTAGACCATGTTCTGTCCAGCAAACCATTTCTAAGGAAAATTTCAAAATCAATCTGCTATAAACTCAGTTTTGAAGAAGCATTTGATGATAAAATAATGCATTTATCCCCAGACTCTATAAAGGGTGGAAAAGCAGTGCATTTCCGTAGAATTTACTGTTTTGTTCCAGTTTTCTTACTGATGAGGCTAAACTTAAAGGTGCACTTAATGAAGAACTTTGTTGTGAGAATCTCAAGTCATTAAAATAGGACTATTAATATTTTCAATGAATGTCAACCCTTTTGGCAGTAGTAACATCTACAATAATTATAGCTATAGTCAGAAACAGAGTAGCTCCCACCTGAATTGTATTTTAGAAGAAAAAAAAAGAAAAGAAAACCACCACAACAACAATAGCTCTATGGAAATTTAAAGCTCAGATTTCAAGGGGGAAAGAAACCAGTGGATATTTGTTTTTTCCTGCTATGTAGCCTAGGTAATCCTCAAATTTGCAGCGATCCTCCTGTCTCAGCCTCTTGAGTTCTGTCCTGATTATTTTTAAAAGTGACTATTAAGGTGTATATTAACAAGGGTATACCACTTCGTAATAATAACAAAAATGTGTATAGCAAGAAATGAAATCCTTTCACTTGAAGGATGAAATTCTGCTTATACACCAAGTTTGCATTAAATATTTTAATGTCTCCACCACATGAACCCAGTGTAGTCATTCCCAGTGTTTGCCTCTTCTACAGTTGTATGATTCAGAGTGGTCGAGAGTACCTGCCATCAGTCACTAGTAATTTCTACAAAGCAGTAGCTGTTCAAATTCTCCTGACATCACTCCATGATTTATATGTTCTTGAGGAAAAATATTTTGTGGTACCATAATGTAAGTCTCCAACATAAATTTTATTACTTTACCACTAGACATGAAACATGAAACAACAGGGAAAATTTTCGGATTATCCACTAAGGAAGTGAAGAGTCAGAATAATGCTTGGACTGGATCTCCAAGCCCTGCTGTACTCTTTATTGGACACCTATAAAAGTCTATTAAAGGGCATTAGAGCATCAAGGAGCACTTGGCTGAAGGTGATCTTGAGATATGGGAAACTCTTGCAGGATTAGATGTTCAAAAAATCTACATTCAGCCAGATGGTGATGATGCATGTCTTTAATCCCAGCACTAGGGAGACAGGCAGGTGGATTTCTGTGAGTTCAAGGCCAGCCTGGTCTATGAAATGAGTTCTAGAATAGTCAGTGCTATATAGAGTCCATGTCTCAATAAACCAAAAATTAAAAAAAGAAGAAAAGAAAAGGAAAGGAAAGTATCTACATTCAAAAATAGACATCTCTTAGCAAATTTGGCCCCCGACTCACCTCCTTGGGAAATCATAGATGAGTGCGAGCTTCATTTTCTTCAGAAAGAAAATTCAGCTCTAAAGTTGATTTTCTGGCTTCAGAGAGACAATGTGATTTCTGAAGACACAGTGGTGAGAGCAGCTTTACTGAGACCAACTTCCTTTAGGAAAAATCTTCACAACATCTATACCCAGGCCCAAAGAAAATGGCAATAAAGCCACATGGGCTACACTTTCTATTAGGTGCTGAAATTGGGAAACCATGGGGCTCCTGCTTTGAATAGCTTTATTGAGATATAATTATGACATGAGAAATCACTATAAAGTATATAATTCAGGGTTTTAAATATTTTCACTACAGAATAAAAATCAGCACCATTATAAAACTCTAGAACTTTTTTTTTTTTAACCAGCCACAAAAGCAACCACAAACCCATAAGAATTCACTCACTGCTGCTCCCCTTATCTCTATCCCAGTCTTTGGGAAGTCACATCCCTATGTCTGTCTCTATGACTTCACAGAGCTCTTAACAATTCAGATTGACCAGCACTGTTAAGTCTTATGGGATTTACCCCTTTCACATTTATGGTTCAACATTCATTCAATCATGGCACGGCTTGCATCAGTACTTCATTCCTTTCTTTGGCTGAACAATATTCTGCTGCATAGACATACCACATTTGGTTTGTTAACTCATTAAGTGACAAACATTAATCTCTTTGATCTGTCATAAATGATTCTACCAAAATATATATAAAAAGTTTTATTTGTAAACATAAATTTTATATTATATTGGGCATATAGTTGGGTGATCTGCCAATCCTATGTTTAATATTTTGAGAAACTGTCAAATTGTTTTCCAAAATACCAAAAGTAATACATGAAGATGCCAATTTCTTTACTTCCTTTTTGTTATTATAAATGTCCTAGGCATTGTGCCATAGTATCTCATGGTGACATAATTATCCATAGTAAGCATCATGTTGCATAGTAAATATCTTTCCATATGCTTAATGGTCATTCATACACATTTTTGGAGATGAAATTATTTATAATATATAATTATATTATTGGGGATCTACTTATATATATTTTGGTTCATTGGTTTATTTGAGTCTTATTTTGAGTTTTAAGAGTTCTGTATTTGCTTTGAGTTCCATCTCCCTGGGGACAAATGGTTTGCAAATCTTTCCCAGTGAGTAGGTGGCTTTATACCTTCCACATAGTTTCAGTTGGAGCACAAAGTTTCCTTGTGTGGCTTTTTTATCTTTTCTTTTGCTTGTCATATAGCCAAGGATGACCTTGAACTCCTGACTCTGCCTTTCCCACCCAAATACTGTGAATACAGGTGTGTGCCTTCCTGCTTTGCTAAGTTCCTACTTTTGATGAAGTCAAGTTTATCTATTTTTATGTTACTTATGCTTTCAGTATTATATATGTTTATTTATTTTGCTTTACAAAATGCGATAATAGTCATATCTGTGCTTTTCTGAGTATTATGATGTTTTAAGCTCTGAAAAGTAGGCTCATCTAGATGTGATGTCCTGGGCCCTTAATTGTACCTCAAGAGACTGAGGTAGAGGGATAATAAGTTTGAGACCAATGTGGAAAACAGTAGGATTTTGTCTCTGAACAAACTATGAAAGGGCTAGGGGTGCAGCTCAGTTTAGAGTGCTGCCCTGGCATGTATGAGGCCCAGGTTTCATGCTACACCCCACACTTTAACCCTAATCCTTTTTTTTTTTTTTTTTTTTTTGGTTTTTTCGAGACAGGGTTTCTCTCTGTAGCTTTGTGCCTTTCCTGGAACTCACTTGGTAGCCCAGGCTGGCCTCGAACTCACAGAGATCCGCCTGACTCTGCCTCCCGAGTGCTGGGATTAAAGGCGTGCGCCACCACCGCCAGGCTAACCCTAATCCTTTTAGAGTCAACTTCTATAGGTTTATAAGAGTGGGCAAGTTCATTTCGTGGTACACGGCAATCAGTGGTCCAACATTCATTTGTTGAAAGGGTTATTCTTTTTTCCAGTTTAATTGCTGTGTTATTTCTTCTCTCTCACACTAGTAACATTATATTCCCTCAGTTTTAGATCAGATGCAAGGTCTCCACATTGTAAACTTAGCAGCCCCTTGCATTTCAGTTTTAACTTCCTTGTTTGAAATCCTGTGGTTTTGTTCCTGAATTGGACATGCTGCTTTTTATAGTTTTTATTCTATACAGTATGGTTATGGATCTGAACTTATCTTCAGCATGGAGTTCTTCACTGACCTTGTAAACGTATTTCCCGGCACACCTTGAGCTTAATCCAAAAACATAGAAACCTTTCAGGACCCTTCATCTGTCGCTGAAAATTTTCTAATATTTCTTTAACTCAGTTCTCCTAAGTTCTAAACCTGAGATTCAGGTCTTCCTTCTGCTTCTGTCTCTTGGGTAAGTGATCACCTTGTTAGCAGTTTTTATGCATATTCATTTATGCCACTCATCTAGTCAATAGAGCTCCATCCCTGGGTTCTCCATCTCTTGATTCACAGACAAACCTCTGACCTTCAAGGGGATTCTCTTGTTGAAGCTCACTCAGCTGAAGACATCTGAGTTGTCATGAGGCCTCTCAGCCATTACCCTCAAATATTGGATTCCATGTATGAAACTTTTCTCTTCATTTTTGGTTCCATGTTGTTTCATCTTAAAGAATGATTTCCCCTGATACATCTGTAGAATTCCTCATGATAATCTGTTTCTCTCTCTCTCTCTCTTCTCTCCTCTCTTTCCCTTTTTCTCTCCATAACTGAGGAGCAAAGACAATGATGTCATATCAAAGCCACAGTTTCCCTCCACAATCTGCCTCTTACCCACTGACTGATGAGATGTCCCTTCTAAAAGCCTCACAACATGTGGTATTTTGACTTAATAGTGTATTTACACCACATTTTCCTGTTCATCACCAAACTACAGCATGTTGAGAGTAGACATAGGAAACTTCTTAATTGTTCTAAGTATTAAGAGAGGTGATGGTGTTATATAAAAATTATAACTTATATAAGTTTCTGTGAGCTAATTATTAATTTTCCACAGTTGAATACATAAATCTGGGAAAGGAAAGCTAAAAGAATTATTTACCTGTTTTCCGGAAAACTTGTTTCCTGGTTTTGGCCTCACCGTTTTATCACTTCTAATTAAAACCATTGACAAGAAATTTTGTCTAATGAGACCAATTATCTATTTGTAAAAAAATGTCCAAATTGTCTGAAGCCCGATGTCTTTAAATTAGTCTCCAATGGCTTTACTCTGTTGAATTTCATCCTCCTCAATCTTTCTAGTTCACACGAATGATGCAGGAGATCTTGAGTGACAGTTCTGTGCAAGGAAACCTCTTTTGACCCATGCATGTGTCCCTGGGTCCTTTCTTTGCTAGCAGCACCATGGGCAAATTATTCTGTGAAGAAGTTCATAAACTTGAAAACCTAGGCAAACATAATCAATGTCTTTAACTAATTAGTTTTTGGGGGTGGAGGCTGGAGAGGAGGTCTTAATATGTAGACCAAGCTAAGCTCCATCTCCTGACAATCCTTCTGCTTCAGCCTCCAGAGTGCTAAATTTACAAGTATGGGCCACATACCTGCTCTGAATTCTTGACATTACATTTACAATATTGGAAAACCTTTGTCCAAATGCAAGGCTTGTGCTATAAATTTAAATCTCCTTTGGGCCAACAGTCTCACAGAGAATCCTTCAGGACACATCACTTCCAATGAGGACTTTTTTGGGGAAATCTTTTGATAAGCATAGTATGAATGCTCTTTTTCAACAAGATTTTTTGAGTCATTTAGTAGTTAATTCTGAGTACGGTCACAGTTTTTAACATTTTGATTAAGAAATCTTTTTCTGCCCATTTTTTGAATAATTAAATTATGCCCACATTTATGAATCAATAATCTCTTGTTTCACAGGAATAAGTGCATGTTTTTTTCACATATATATCTGTCCAACTTGGTAATTAAATTTACAGTTCTCTCTACTCACATTCTTTGATGAACAAAACAATCAAAACACACACACACACACACACACACACACACACACACACACAGGCAGTGATGGCACACGCCTTTAATCCCAGCACTCAGGAGGCAGAGGCAGGTGGATCTCTGTGAGTTTGAGGTTAGCCTAGTCTACGAAGCGAGTTCCAGGACCGCCAGGACTATTACACAGAGAAACCCTGTCTTGATAAACCAAACCAAACCAAACAAACAAATAAAACAACGGAATGTTGCTAGAGTTTTCCAGGCTTGCCTGGTCCACGGTCAGGACAAATCTTTCTCACCTGCCAGTCCCACAGCCACTCAGACCCAACTGAGTAAACACACAGAGACTTATATTACTTATAAACTGTATGGCTGTGGCAGGCTTCTTGCTATCTAATTCTTCTATCTTAAATTAACCCATGTCTATTAGTCTATAAGTTGCCACATGGCTTGAAGCTTACCGGTATCTTTTACATGTTGCTTGTCATGGTGGCGGCTGGCAGGGTCTCTGTGAATCAGCCTTCCACTTCCCAGAATTCTCCTCTCTCCTTGTCCTGCCTATACTGCCTGCCTGGCTACTGGCCAATCAGTGTTTTATTTATTAACCAATCAGAGCAACACATTTAACATACAGAACATCTCACAGCAACAGAACAAAAAATAAACAAATTTTTAAAAATCCCTTAAGGCTTGCTAATTGTACCTGACACTAGTCATAGGGTTTGTCAAAGACAGCCTCTTAACTACACTCATATATAATTTCAATTAAAATTAATGATAATATTTATACTTCTAGGCATGAAGGAATAATTAACACTAGATTTTTCTCAACTTCTGTACAAAATTTTAAAAAATTGAGAAGAAATATGAGGTGACAATTTGTGGTTTCCAGGAAACAAGAATAATGAGATTACAGAAAAGCCATCTATACCCCATTTTTAGTTCCCAGTGAACATTATAGCCACCATGGCTTAGGAAGGGAGCAGGGAACAGTGTCTCTTATCAAGGAGCTGAAAGTCAGATCATTACCTGTGGAATGCACACAGTATGGGGAAAGATGACTGTAAGTACCAACTTCACAGAAAATACCTGAGGGCCTGCCTGGCATTCATGGTAGGTCTCTGGCCAAAGACCATGCTGTGTGAGCAGAGGGCTGGGCTCTGCAGGCTTAGCTAGGCTAGCCTGCAGCTGCAGCAAACCTGAGACAGAGTCAGATTAACAGAGTTCTCACAATGCCAGGAGCTGAACTGAGATTCTCTCCCACCTATAGGTAGAGACATTTAAGAACTGATGTGAACACTTCAAGTGTTGAGTTAAAACACAAGAAAGATTGTTTCAGAACAAAAAGCACTCCTCGCGTAAGGGAACTATCAGGGAACTAAGGATATCACTGATAGAAGAGTCACAAAAACAATGTGAAAAGAAAAAAAAAGATATGTCTGACAGTATCACAAAGAGACCCACCAACAGAAGAAAGTTTAACCTTTACTAAAGAATGCTGTCAGGGCACAGAATCTCTGTGATATGTCCACTCAGTGTCAAACATGCAGGGGAACTGTGGGAGACATGGAGAGAATGAAATATACTCATAAAGAAGGGCCAATAACAGTGAACAAAATGCAAAGCCCTAGACTTGGAATGAGCAGAGTAAGAACACAGTGCAGAGAATGCTACTACAACAAAAACATACAGAAACTTTAGAACCAGAATAGACAATAAAGGGAAATAAAATGTATCGTAATAGTGAAGAGGGAATGGTGAGGGGTCTGGGGAAATATACATGAAAAGGCTTATTCAAATATAGGTGGAAATGTTTAAATGTATAGACTGAATTGAGGAAGCATGTTAAATTAATACATACAAATTTTTAAGTCTGGAAAATTAAGGGAAATTATTACAACACAGAAATTATTTGAGAAACTTTGAGCAAATTATTAGTATATAAAAAAAAACAAAACAAAGAATTGCATTTTGGAGACATTTTACCAAACTTGAGCAGGATTATTTGTGGTGGGCTACAAGAATATATTATAGAGATTCAGCTGTGTATTAAAGCTATACTTTGACCAGCCAAGGGTCTGTCAAAAGGCAAGCCATTCATTATGAATATTTGGTGTTATCCAGTTTTTAGTATTTCAGCTGTCTTCTGCTATGAAATTCTTGCATGCCCAAATATTCCCAGATAAATTGGCAAACAGTTCAGCTCCTCAGACCTGCTGAACTTCTAAGTAACTAACTTCCCTGCTGGAGCCAGCACTTGGATAAGTTAATGTAGGCAAAGACAAGCTGGCAGGAGACACATAGCTTTGTTTCTTGTGCTAATGAAGCTCAGACCATTTCCTTGTCTTGAGGCCTAGTGGCTCTCCAGAGCAATTGACTAAGAACAAAAGAGGTTTTTACATATCAAGGTAGAAGGTAGAGCAACATTCCTGAGGAGGGAGAGAACCACATGGCAAGGGGAAGGACAGACAGGCATTTTTCTGTAGAGCAGACAGAACAGCATGACCAGGGAGAAGAGACAACCAAAGGTAACGTAGATGGTAAGGCAGAACTCTTGAGCCAGGAGTAGAGAGCAAGTGGAGATGGAGGGAGAAGAAACAGAGGATGAAGATGAGGCAGGAAGCCTAAGAGCTTAGTTGTTAGTAGGACTATGAGAGGGAACCGGACAGAATGAAGCTATGTAGACAGGATTTCATCCCAGAGAAATAAAGTAGATGGACAAAGAGCTTGGTGTATCAAGACTTATTCCTGCCCTGAATGCCTGACGGAACTATAGCTGAGCTGATAGAATATTGTCTTAGAGGAATAAAGTTAACAGATATAAGAACATAGTATACGTAGATTTTTTTTCCCTCAGATATTCCACGCCAGATGTAGCAAAATCCCAGGACCCTTGGGTAATTCATAATTATTCTTTATAGAACTAATGTTAGAAATATCATAATAAAACTTAAAAAACAATGAAAATTAAATTGTAACTACAGACCCCCTGAAGATGAGCCCCTCCACATTCATGACAACGAGGTTGGCAATGATGAATTATGTGCCAGGGTGATAGAAAGTATTTGTAAAATGTTGGAATGTTATTAGTTCAGAAATTTTTTATGAACAAAAATATTTCCTCAAAAATGAGGAAAACACATTCCCTAATAAGTAAAACCCCAAAGAATTCATTACCAGCAAAATCCTCAATGTTGGGATAGCCAACATAGGATAGGCTGAAAGGCATAATATATTTCAAAAACAGTATTTTCTGGATTAGAATGAAGAGTTTCAGAAATTATATATATGTATACATACATATATTTACATATATTTCATTCTGTAAGGAGTAAAACTCAAAGCAGTCGCATTGCATCATAAGATTTGAATATGCACTACAGGTGTGTAACAGCAGTAGGGCAGAAATGGTGAATGAATTATACTCAGGGCTGTAAAGCATCATCTCCAGGCAGAATGTGAAACTATGGATGTGTGAGATAGCCATCAGAGTAAATAATAAATCAAAGTGAAATGCACGCAAGAAATAATCCAAAGTAGAAGTGAAAACCAAAATGGAAACAGAAATAGAAACATTAATGCAAATTAGACAGTAAAAGAAACAGAGAGAAAATAGAATCCGAAAACAAACTGAAAAGCAAATAATAAAATGGTAGAGGTAAACAAAGCTGTATCACTAAATAGAGTAGATGAACATTAACACAAACTATCAATTAAGGGGTATTCATACAACTAAGGCTGTATATAAGACATGTTTCTTTAATATGAAGTCAAAAAGTTTTCCATCAAAAAGCTTGAATAGCAAAATTGAATAACAACAAAACAGCATTTTATGATGTAGAATTTTTCTAGAAGTTAAGGTCAATAATTTATAATATACATGTGTATATACATATATGTATATAACAACAAACAGTTAGTGAAAATGACTTCACAAATTTGAAAGAGATCAAGGAGGTGTATTGGGAGTGTTTGGAGGGAGGAAATGGAATGGAAAATTATGTCAATATATTGTAATCTAAAAAATAAAAGGAAAAGCTTTTATAACTGTGAAAGATGAATGCTTGACTACTTTTTCCATAAGATTGCGCATTAAACAAAAATATGCTTCCAACACTTTAAAATTAAAAGATGAAAACACAAATCAAGCATTCTGTAACTTGGGAGCAGGAGTTCCTTCACATGCTAGCTACTATCACATCAACTTGAGACAAGCTATAATCATCTGAGATGGGGGAACCTCAGTTGAGAAAAATGCCTCCATAGATCTGGCTGTAAGCAGACAAGCCAGTATGGCATTTTATTAAATAGTGATCGATGGGGGAGAGCCCATCACATTGTGGGTGGGTACACCCCTGGACTGGTGGTTCTGTTTCTATAAAAAGAGCAGGCTGAGCAAGGCATGAGGAGCAAGCCAGTAAGCAGCACTCCTCCATGGCCTCTGCATCAGCTGTACCGTCCATGTTCCTACCCTGTTTGAGTTCCTGCCCTGACTTCCTTCACTAATGGACTACAATGTGGAAGTATAAACCAAATAAACCCTTTCCTCCCCAGCTTGCCTTTGGCCCTGGTGAATCATCATAGTAATAGCAACCCTAACTAGGACACTTCACAAAGGGCACAGAAGGGCGAGCCAACTGCAACAGATGGCAATGAACACAGAGACCCTCCTCTGGTTCACACGCAGGGAAAGAAAGCTATGGAGTGCTCAACCCAAAATGGGAAATACATATCATATCCCTTCCCTGATGACTCAGAAAATTTCAAGAAAGAAGGAGTAAAAACAGCCAGGGGCAGAAGGTGAATTGAAGAAAAAAGTGTTTTCTGAACACAACAGAGTGGATGAAGAAATGATTTCACAGTGATTCCACCACAGAGTTGGGGAGGAAGGCACAAAATCCAGTCACTAATCTAAGGAGCTTTTCATGCTGCTGAGAGGGAAAGCTTTGTTTAATAATGTGTCTCAACTCCAGGGCAGGCCCCTTTTCCAGGAGTAGTTGAACAGCACAAATTTGACTTGATGGGGATGGCAGGTCAGACAACTGAAGATTTTAGAGCAGTGGTTCTCAACCTTCCTATTGCTGTGAGCCTTTAATACAGTTCCTTATGGTGGTGGGTCACCGTAACATGATATTACAACTTATTTATGTTGCTACTTCATAACTGCAATTTAGCTACTGTTATGAGTAGTAATGTAAATATCTGTGTTTTCTGATGGACTTAGGTGATCCCGGTGACCCACAGGTAGAGAACAACTGTTACAGAAGGAGTTGAGAGGGTAGATATGGGAGGGGTAGGGTGAGTGAATATGATCAAAACATATTACATGAAATCATCAGAGAATTAATTAAAATATTATTTAAAAGGCATTGTAAATATTTCAAAACACAAAGTATATTTTATCTTTGCAAAAACCACTAAGAAAACGAATCTATAAGTCATAAGGGTTGCATGTTCCATAATGTATTTAAAAACATATCAAGAATATGTAATAAACCCCATAAATCATTGTCCAAAATGACAGGACTATGCACAGCTTGGTTGTTACAGCACTTGCCTAGCACATGGGGAGTCATGGCATAGTCCCTAGCACTGTGTACCCAGCCAGCTGTGGTTGTATGTAGCTGCAATCCCAGAACTTGGAAGGTGGAACAAAAGGATTGGAAATTTGAAA
This sequence comes from Peromyscus melanophrys, assembly GCA_902168415.1. Lineage (NCBI taxonomy): Eukaryota > Metazoa > Chordata > Mammalia > Rodentia > Cricetidae > Peromyscus > Peromyscus melanophrys. The sequence goes on from CABHPR010148673.1 coordinate 26,340, forward strand.
CAATTTTCAGATATATCTATATCTATCACCCATCTTTCTCTATCTCTATCATCTATCTATCTATCTATCTATCTATCTATCTATCTATCTATCTATCATCTATCTATCTATTTTTCTATCTCTTTATCTCTCTATCTTTATCTCTCTATCATCTATCTATCTGTACATATATATATAAACAGAGAGAGAGAGAGAGAGAGAGAGAGAGAGAGAGAGAGAGAGAGAGA
>CABHPR010148674.1:2744-31030 GCA_902168415.1 Peromyscus melanophrys
AAAAAAAAAAAAAAAAAAAAAAAAAAAAAAAAAAAAAAAGCTCTCTTGTCAGTAGTTACAACAGTACCCATATCCTACAGGATGTCCCGTCCCCAGATGTTTTTTGGTACTATAGAAACAACAGGGTGAATGGCTCCCTTGTTGCCATTAAGGTCTTTCCAATGGACTGAACAGGTGATAATTTTTGAATCTTATTGGCCTCCTCCTCTATTGATGGGAGAACCAGGTTTAATTTCCAATGGGGGAAGTGGAATGCTTCCATTTCTGTTAATATGGTGACATCAGCACCACTGTCCACCAAGATTTTAACAGCTTTTCATCAAGATATATAGTCAGCATTAGGGAGTGTGGAAGCATGGGTAGTGTCCAATAGCTTTTTGGATTACCAGCGACTGCTCCCCACCTGGAATTTAAAAGGGCTGATGCTTTGGCAGACTGTGATCTACAATCATTTGCCCAATGAAATTCCTTATTTCATCTGGGGCATTGGGTCCTAGGTTTTTCTAGGGTTAGTCATGCCTCAAATGGCTTAGTTTGCTGCATCCCCAGCAAGATCTGTCTACTTGGAGGCCCTTGGGTGTGTCCTTGCTGCACTGCCTGTCTGAAAGGAAAGCATCCATGGAAGGGTTAAGGGAAGCTATGCGATTGTTACAGGGATCAAGATCTCTTGTGACCAGCACCCATTTGTGAATGTCCTCATTTTTGACTGCTGTGACTGCATTGTGGGTGAGGGCATTAAGTCCTTCCCAACCAATTATTTGATTAAAATTTCCCTAGTGGGACCCAGGTCTACTCTCCACTCCACTGCCTCATTAACACATGTGAGAGAATCAGTAAAAGGCTCCACTGGCTGTTAAATGAGATTTTGGAAGTAAGGTGAAGAGTCCTGCAGGGTGCATGCCTTAAGAGCCTTGAAGGCCAGGTCAGAAACCTGTTGATTGTAGGCTTGATGGCCAGTCTGTGCCTGATGGATGAGATGAACAAAGTTACTGGAACATTAATTAAGAGGTTTGTTCATGCTTTAGTTTCTGCTTGATCTTTGTAAGACTATCTCCAGTTAAGAAAGGCAGCCGGCTCAAGCACAGCTTTGAGCAGTGTACCAATCAAAGTAAGTCTGTAATTGCATTGCCCATTGAGTGAGAACCTAATTGAAGGTGAATCCAGGCCCAACTCATTAGCCACCTTCCTGATAAGGGAGAATTCAGCTGTAAGGTGGGAATCCTGGGCTGGTTATTAGCAATTCTCCCAGGTTGACCTGGAAAGCTTCTACCAGCCTTTGTGGGGGTGGTAGTCTGTGGCAGCTGTGGGGCATACCACAGTGCTAGGGAATTTCTGCCTTCATGGCAGGTAGACATTGAGGTGCTTCACTCCAAGGGAACCCTAACAGAGGTGGAGCCTCCCACAGCAGGAGTGGGGCTGATGGGGAAGCAGCACATGTGGTCTTTGCTATGGCTGTGATCTCTTCAGCAAGTTTCACGGGGCCTGAATTGTCTGCCTCCTCCTCATTGGATTCCATAGAGAGATCAGACACAGAAGAGGTGGAGGTGAAGGAGAGATTACTCATTTTGTAGAGGGAGACAGCAAGCAAGCAACAGTCAGAGAGAAGATGGCAGCCAATGGAGTGGAAAATTAATGTCCGACCTTTATGCTTTGTGCTTACTGGGGAACTTCCATGTTTTTTTAGGTCACAGCTGCTTGTCTACATGGTGTCTTTGGATGAAGGATGGATTTGGGAGCTGAGCCTTGGTTCTGCCTCCTGCAGGGGTCAATCCTTATGTGGAGGCACTGGGGGAACTGAAACAGAAAAAAAATGTGCCTTCCTAACCTGACAGTCAAACAAACATGACAGACAACACAAAAGAGAAAGTAACTAATTGTGCCACAAACAGCCACAGCAAAACCAGACATAAACCAAAACCCAAAAATTACAACCAGGAAAAAAAAAAGACTCTGACCCAGGCAAGCTCAAAATCCATGCCAGAAGTCCCTGTTTGGGCCCCAGATATTGCTGGATCCTAATGGCTCCCTCAGAGGAGGAGGTGAGAAGGCATGGAGTCAATGGCACAGACACTGAGAGTCAGGTAAAAGGAAAACAGCAGACTCACTTATTCAGCAATGAGGAGAACCTTATATACCCTCCTCCCAGCACCAGGCTGCATCCTGATCCAATGACATTGTGTGGTCACCCTCATGGCTAGGCACGATCAGGACTTCTGAGAGTGACTGTTGCTAGTCCCTCAGGCAGACTCCAGGTTGGCTCATCTCAGCCTCATAGGCCTCATCTTCCTACAAATATGTTTTCCTAAATAACACCTAAGAAATGACACAACTAATTGAGATACCATTTTAAATGGAAAAAAACAGGGTTTTACCTCTTGAAGAAGAACTACAGGAAACTGATAATTTCTGGGAAAGAGAGAACCAGTCTTCTCCAGAAAGGAGCCTCCTGATAGGGTATACAATCCCAAGAGGCATCCCCAATTGTATACATATACACATATATTCATATATGTCAACAACTATAAAGAATAAGAAGTAGTGAATTTGAGGAATGGGGAAGGTCACAGAGTAAAGTAGAGGGCGGCAGGAAGGGAGGATGATGTAAATACAACTTTTATATATGAAATACTAAAAACAACAACACCAACACCAACAACAAATCCCAACGTGCCAATAGGCACCAGAAAAAGAAAGAACTTTTAAAAATGTCGTGAAAGTGGAGAAACAAATATGTACTACTTCAGATCTTTTGATATTAAATATTTAATTATAGACTGAGATATCTTAAATAATGTCTTCTAATGATGACAGACAGCCACAACTGGTCAAAATGCAGAGAACAACTGAATGTAGAATTCCCAGCCCCAACTGATATAGCTACAACATAACCTGCACATTTAAAGCTCAGAGAACACAATGGAAGAGGGTATGGAAAGATGATAAGAAACAGAGAACTAGGACCACTTGTATTTAAAGAGAAATACAATTCTATATAACTTTTGTATAGAAAGGAAAGAAAACTTATGAAAACATTGAAATTAATTTTATTATCTCAGACTTGAATGCTGAAAAGAAATTATAGTAAACAAAACCAAATAAACAAATAAATGTATACATACAAGTTCCCTCCAGCATATAGACAAGATTTCTTTGACAAAGTATTAGGTAATAAAGAGACATGTCCAAATATGGTTTATTTCTTGATCTAAGACAGAGTTTTAACATGTGAACATTAATTAACTCATCACCAACTACTGAACGAAAATCATCCCTTGAAATACTGTTTTTGTTATCTCATCTTATCTTCTTCAGGAGCTGGAGTGACACATCCAGGCTAAGCACTTTTGTATTCTGTTAATCACTTTTGCATCCTATTTCACTCTGTTTTCATCTAGAATGTCTGGTCTTTTTGATCAAATAAGAAATAATATGGCTCAGGTTTTTATGCATCTGTACGTTATGCCTTCTTGTTAATGTGTTTTTAACCCTGGGTTTGGATTTGGGTTAGGGTTAAGTTTATAGAGTCAGGGTTAGGTTAGAGGGTTGGGGTTAGAGTTAGAGTGACCTTCTGCTACAGCAAGAATGTCCCAATACACTGTGAAGTGTGATTTCAGAAACATCGCAAGAATTGAACATATTGTTTATACCTTTTGTTAAGCATTACTTTACTGGATCTGAAATTATGTGCAAATTAGTTGTGTTTCATCACCACATACTCACTCTGTGACTCCTGTCATCAAGCCCTGTTGTTGTTTAGTTTCTTGAACTGTGATCAGTTCTGTATTTTGACTTCACTGAAGTGTACAGAAATTTCTCTTTTTATGTGACATTTTTATATCATGTCCTGAAATGAACTTTAATATTCTGTTATGTATGGCCTTCCATTAACCCTTTCATTCTACACTGGCACAACTTCCTATAAAAATGCTAGTCATAATGATCAATTATTTTAATTGAATTAAAAGATTCATTCTGAACTCCTGGTGAAGAAGTAACTACTAATGCATTAGGCTGTAGAAGACAAGACAGACGATACAGCAGCATTCTCATAAATTGGCTTGCACTTGTGTGGCTCCTGTTGTCAGACATATGCTATTGTTTTGGTTGGTGGCTATTTGGAGGGCATACTCATGCACACACTTTTGCCATTCAGCCTTAGGGCTTTCTTGCAAATTTTCCTAATGAAAGGAAATTCCATCTGTGACCTGGAAGATTATTGACGAAGTGACCCAATGTCTAGTTCTGTCTAAACTTTTTATTTTGGAATGTTTTATGGATAATTTGATAGGATTTGGGAAAGCAGAACTCTGCTGGCATTTTACCACAAAAGTCTAGAGCACTTCAAATGTCTTTTCTTCAGGATTCTTATTCACCCTTTAGAGTCTCATCTGAGCTCCAGACTAGACAGCAGATGCTTTTTACTTTCCCATCATTATCTCCTCATTCTCCTCCCTGCTTATCCTTTCCCACAGCACACTCCACCATTCCTTCCCAGACTTTTAGTATGTGAATTAATCACTCTACTGCTGACCTAAACCCACAGTCTTACTTCTCCACATTTCCCCACTCTTTTCTTTGGGGATTATTGCTTCCCCATTCTCTGTTGAAGTGATAGAGACACAGTATCCCTCCCTTCACTCTGTTGAGAAGTTATATAGTTGATTGATGACTCTCCTAACATTCAGCATAATGAAGCTCTCCTGGAAATTTGAATCTGGAAGAAATGGATGGAATAATAGAGAAAAATTGAAGAATTTTGGAAAACTCTTTAACTCTGTCCTTTCCATGCCTTCTTTATGATTTTACTTTGTGAGCTACTTATAATTCCTCCAGTAATTTCTTTTAAAAATGTGAACCAAATATTTCTGATTGTCCATTCAATACAAGAAATTGTAACTGACAATAAGATAGCTACTGAACATTTGAGTGAAGCATATAGACCTTGAGAAATGTAAATGATGTTTGGACATGGTTAAGACCACTTTTTCTTTCCTACGGAAGTGAGTTTGTATACCGTGATACTGAGTTTGGAATTAGCTAATTGTTTTATCATCTGTAATCAATTTGAAATGATGTATTTTGCTTAGGATATCAGATACATGTTGTGGGATATTTGTAAACTATTTGAAAGTGTATTGCTGTGATTGAAGAACAAAAAGCTGAAGGGCTAATAGCTAGACAGAAGGTATAGGTAGGCTTTCCATGAAGAGAAAGGAAGAGGAGGAGGAATCTAGGCACAAAGGAGCTGCCTGGAGACACTGAGAGAAAACAGGAGGTGGAAGATGGAAGGGAGTTAATGCCACATGATAAAACATAGATTAATATAAATGGGGAAAATTTTGTTATAAGAACTAGTTATGAACAAGCCTAAGCTATAGGCCAAGTTTTCATATACCATGTGAGTATTTGAGAGCTGGTTGGTGGGACAGAAAATGAGTTGTTACAGATACATATTGCAATATAACATATCTCCATGTGCAGTGAATAAGGAAATAAATACATAATGTGGAATAATTATTTTTCATTCAATTAGATAATTTAAAGCAACAAAATGACAAATCTATGCCTTAATGCAGAGCGTGGCATTAGTAGGGACAAACAATGTTACAGACCCTCCTATCTTCAGATCTGTGGGTCTGCAGTTACTGAAAACACATTCCATGTTTCCAATGGCACTGCTGAATTATTATATGAAAGTCAATCTTTTGGGTTTCTTACACAATGACATACTACTCCAGAGAATATTCAAGCTTAATATTGGGATAAAAATATTTGAATACTATAGACAGAGATTACAATACTCTGAAATAGCTCAGGAATGTTTTTCAAATCTAACTTTGAAAAGAAATATAAATTTGTCCTTTTGCTATTACCCTCCATTGTTGTTACCCTGCCCTATAACTAACACTACAGATTAAACTGTCTACTACTTGGAATCAGAGTGGAAAAGTACAGTGAGAAGACAGGGCAAGAAGGAAAATGGTGGGTCTTCCTGTTTATTCCATTTACATCCAGATGCTGTGATTTTGGTACTGCCCTGTGGCTGTATAAAGTATTAACTTTAGGAGAGGCTGGGTGGAGGGTGTGCTAGAAGCCTCTATAAATCCATACCAGTTTGGCAGGGCTGGCATAACAAACTACCACAAAGTATCTGAAATTAGACTTTTGTGGTTCTGTTTTCAGGACTATCAGCCTCTAGAACACCAAGGTAAATATAGTATGTTTGGTTATTTCTAACGCTCTTACTTTGGCCTAATGATGACAGACTGCCTTCACACTCTGATTTCACAGAGGCTGTGTGCCCCAAGGCCTCTTACCTTGGCCAGAGACAGACAGCCTTCATACTCTGATCTCGCAGAGGCTGGGTACCCCCAATTTTACTTTCTAAGTAAGTAAATAAGGATTCTAGCCAGATTGGATTAAGATTTGCACAATGGCCTCATTTTAACTTGTCTCATTAAAAGCCCTAACTCCCAGTACAGTCAGAATATAATATATTGGGAGTTATGCTTTCCTTCCTTGTGGATTTTAGGGGAACACAATTCAGTTATGATGAAAACTTAAAGTTTTTCATAATAAAATGTTTTTAAATATAGACATTATTTATGATGTTGGATATTGTGATTGTTTCAGAATTAAAACACATTTCCCATGGGTAGATCTGTTGATGAGTAAATTGGCTCAGGTCTGAATTTTTTCAGTCTCAACAGGGGCCATATTATATCATTAAATGGTTTGTTGTATTGGTTAATACCAACATTCATCCAGCATTATCCCAAATGAATTTGGGGAGCCAGAAATGACTCTTGGCACAGGCTACTAAAGAGTGTTGTTTAAAATTTCAAAGGAAAAAATAATGTCTGTGATCTTTGTCCATCAACTATAAACTGAGTTAAACAAAACTTGTATTGTTTAGTCTCAGCAATAGACCATGGAGAAAATGACAAGAACAATTTCAGAATGCTTTATAGCAGGCTCTCAGAGTGCTTTAAATTGGGGTGTAAAGAGCTATTGCCAAGTGGAGTTTGCCTCCTTGTGCACCTGAAGTACAGAATGAAGGAACCTCGGTCAGGATGTCAGCAGTCTCAGAAGACATGATCTTTACAAGTTGCCAGATGAACTGCTGTAATCATAGGTGTGTCGCTCACTAGCATTGTTGGTGTCTTCTTTGTTCACTCCTTAAGAAAAATGATGGCCTCAATTTAACTTGTCTCATTAAAAGCCCTAACATGCAGAATAGAATGTATTTGGAGTTAGGCCTTCCTTGTGGATTTTAGGGGAACACAATTCAGTTGTGACAAAAACTTAAAGCTATTTCACAATGAAAGGTTTTTAAATATAAGCATTATATATGATACTGGATATTGTGATTGTTTCAAAATTAAAACACATTTCCCATGGGTAGATCTATTGATGATTAAATTGGCCCAGGTCTGAATTTTCTCCTTGACTTCATTAAGTGATTTATTTATTTACTCTTTAAGGACTTCTATCTTCATTAAGTTGATTTTAAACTTGTTTTCTTGTGCTTCAACTGTGTTGGAATATTCAGGGCTCGCTATAGTGGGATGTCTGGGCTCTCATGGTGACAGACTGCCCTGACTATTGTTCATTGTGTTTTTATACTGACATTTAAGTATCTGGATTTGGAGGAGTTATTGGTCTAGGTGCCAATTTCTGGGTTTGTCTTTGTTGAATGGGCATTTTCTTCCTTGGTTTCTGTTTCCTCTCTGGTATACTGGCTGCCTTGGCCTATGGTTGAATAGAGGATCTCCACCTGAGTTGGGGCTGGACTTTTGATGGCCTGCTTGTTTTCTGGTCCTGCATGGGGTTGCCACTCAAGTTTGGGGCTGGAGTTCTGGATATGTGGGTGGTCTCTGATCTGTAAAGGGGTTCTCTGGGCCTAAGGATGCTGGTCTGGCCTCTGTTGGCCTAGGAGGCTTCTGCCAGAGGTATTGGCCTGGATATGGAGACTGCAAAACTTAGGTTGAATTTGGTCTTTTGCTAAATATAAAAAGGATAAAGTATTTTCCCAACTTGTGGCTTGTCTTTTCACTTTGCTTTTATACTTTATCTGCAGTAGGGGGATGACAGTTTTCTCTTGATTTTCCTCAAGTGTTTATTAGTTGACACATCACATTTAATACACATCCCACTCATGTGCGACTGTTTATGGTCTAAAACAAGAGTCAAAATATATGGTTATCCACTCTCACTGGGAGCATTTGACCACAGCGTAAGGGTACATCTTCATGTGCTCTTCTGTCCTTGACCTAGGCCAACATCTCTTCATTATTTTGTCTTTCCAGTGGTTCTCAGTATCTTTAGTGAATGTTTTTTTTTTCCCTCTGATTCTCCAGTGCTATCATTGATAGATGCAATATGCCAGTTTAAATGAGGAGGAATACTGTCATGTTATTTTAATCTTAAATTTCTGATAATTGATGCTACGCTCTCTCATATATCCTTGAAAATATATTCAGTAGTAAGCTAAATTTTATTTCTCTTAGATTATGCATTGATACAAGGAATCTTGCATGTTCTAGTTAACAGTCCTTTATCAAATGATGTGTATACTTTCCCTAGTGTTTGCCTTGAATGTTTTCAGTCTTCACTTGATTGACACAAGGGAAGCAGAATCCACAGATATGGAGTGCTGATAATATGTAATTTTATTAGAGTAATCTACTTATCGGAAAAACTCAGTGCAAACAATAAAATAATTAGGATGTTAATGTCTCCACTGTATTACAGGCTTTATAAGGTTTAGGCTCCTATTGAGAACTATGATTCCCAATTACCCTAAACATTCACAGGGCTGAAGGATTGTTTTTTAGTTTGAATATATACAAAATATTTCATGACCTATCATACTAAAAACCTTATTAAGAGACCAACATAAGGGCATATACACCACATTTCTCAGGTAAAGGAATTCTGGAGCTCATATGTAAAGAACAGAGAGTATGTTCATTGATGTCACTTGAAACCCCAGGAAAGTAGTGAGCAAACCCACAAAAAATGAACTCAACAAAGTCTGATGAGAAGACATCTAAAATATGTTTTAATATGGATGGTTGAAGACAAAGTTCTAATGGCTAAACAGGTACAACTATGTCATAAGTTAGAAAGAGTGATGTCTGAAAGACAAGAATAGGGGGCAAACAGAAGGTAGGTTTGCACGATCAAGCTCAGGGGCAATATGAACGTACTAATAAAGCTGAAAGACAAGACATTTCTGTGAGGAATGATGGAGCTAAATCATTGTCCCTACTTCCTGTGAAGTCTCAGCTAACAGGTCATGGCAACGTTCCCACACAAACCTCTGACCTATGGAAAGGTTGCTAAGTCTGGAATCTCTCCTGAACAATGCAGGACAAGAAAGAAAAGACTCAGCAGGATTGAGAAAGGAATAGCCTCTGAAATGTCTGCAAGCATGAGACTATACCACGTACTCTTCTACCAAAGCAAGAAAAGAAGAGCACTAAGAAGTACTCTCATTCAGAAAAATTAAATTAACTCAAAATTATGCACAGAAAAATAGTTTGATTCCATACAATGATTTTACAAAAAATATGAGGAGGATGGAACCTCATAGTAAAGCTATAGACACTACCATATGTAATTAGGCACACTATTTAAAATTATCTAACATAGAATTAGGGAATAACAGAAGATATGAGAGAACAGCATAGCCAGTGTGGGGGTAACACAAATGACTCCAGTAATTAAGAAGTGATTGAGGAGGACAAAGTAAAAGCTCATCTTTGACTGCACAGCAAGACACTGTCTCAAACCCCGCCTCCCACCTGTGAGAAAGGTAATAACATAAACTGCTATCAGGCAATATTCATCTATAATTCCTAAATTTATAATAAATGAAAAATATTTAATAAATTAATAGAAGAAAGTAAAGGAAAAGCATTAGAGGGAATTGTAGAGTATATAATACTTTGGAATAAATAGCACATGAATGGGAACAATATTAAATAAAACAAGAAGGGGCATCACATGTAAAATTAGAAAAAAAAAGAACAAATGCAGGAAATTTTTAATGGTTCAACATATATGTAATCACAGTTGCTAAAGTAGAATATTTAGAGGAAATGCATATAAATAATCAAAGCTTAAGCAATTCCAAGTTCTTGAGCTTAGTGAAATATGCCAATATATCTTAAAAATATCCCTTAAGAAACACAAAAATACAAGTCACATGAAGAGGAAAGAACTCATATCATCAAATTTTTAAAATAGAAATATTTTATTTCCAGAGAAAAATTCATAATAGAAAAAGCATATATATATATATATATATCTCACAAAAATCAAGAGTATCTTATTTAGCTGTACTTCTTTTTAGCATTAAATCAGTATTCATTGTTATTAAAATGAACATTTTTTATTCAAAGGAATATTTCAAAGAACACGAAAGTTTCTTAAGGAACCTTTCAGAGAACGTCTTTTTAGATTATTATAATAGTTTAGAAGATACAGATTTAAAATTTTGTAACTATGAAATATGAGTTTATGAGAAAATGTATTTTAGTGTGTATGAATGTGTGTGTGTGTGTGTGTGTGTGTGTGTGTGTGTGTGTGTGTGTTCACAAAGAATAGAGTATGATTTGAAGGGAGAAATTGCTGTTAACACCTAGCAACTTAAAACTGTGGGTTGAGCCAGGTGATGGTGGTGGCGGCGGCGGCGGCAGCGGCGCAGGCAGCGCAAGTGGCGCACGCCTTTAATCCCAGCTCTCGGGAGGCAGAGGCAGGAGGATCTCTGTGAGTTCGAGGCCAACCTGGGCTACAGAGTGAGTTCCAGGAAAGGCGCAAAGCTACACAGAGAAACCCTGTCTCAAAAAACCAAAAAAAAAAAAAAAAAAAAAAAATCTGTGTTGAGATAGCATAACAAGTTCTATAGAATTAATTTTATTTTCATTTATAATATTTTAACTTTTATTTTATGCATATGTGTATGTTTCTGAATGTATGCATATGTACCACATGCATGCAGGGCCCTGCAGAGGTCATAAAAGTTTGTTGGATCTTTGGATCTCATGGAACTGGAGTTTCAGACAGTTGTGAACTGTTTATGTGGGTCTAGGAATCAAACTTGGGTCCTCAGCAAAAGCAGCAAGTGCTATTACCTAGTGAGGTATCATCACTACAGCCCTAAGGCTCATTTTAAAGAACACAAATACCAAACTAGGAACCATAGGTATTATAATTAAAATTACAGGGGAAAATGATGAGAAAATCCGCAGAAAATAACGTAAGTGAAATTAAATGAAAAGATATCTTAATATAACTTTGCATATGACCCAATATGGAGTCGTGCATTTGGTCAAGACTCTAATTACAGCTGTCAAGTTAGAGAAGACAAAGAAGACTATGTTAAGCAATGCATTGCCCATATGTCCTCAAAGAAATCCCCAGGGAGTGGGGTTGAGAGAATGCTAATAGCGATCTACCAGGTGTACTAACCATGTGCATATTATTTAGATCCAAGCTCAAGCAAAATGTAAACAGAGACTAGAGCATCCTTGACATTTATGAGACAACTGGAAATCTGAACTGTCTTTGCAATTGGAATGCTAAGTTATTATTAAATTTGTAGACGTTGTCATGATAATGCAGCTGTGTTAACAAGAGAGCTCTAATATTTTAGGAATATCTAACAAATTTGATGGAGAAAATTATATGATGTTTGATGTATGATTTCAAAAATAGAGGTTGTTGAAAGTGGCTGGTTATGAAGATGAAGTGAATTTGGCCATGAGCTGATAACAGCTACTTAGTGACACAGAAGATTCATTTTATTATTCTGTCTACTTTAAAGTGTGATGTGTTCTATTATAGTCGAAATAGTAATGACAATGTTACTTACAGATGCTGATTTGTGGGGAGAGCAGAGGCCAAAAAATTCATAAGAGAAAGCACATATTTTTTTCTGTTTTTTTTTTTCATGTTTACTCCTGGGAAATCTTTTTGAAATGTTTAAGTATAACTGGGCATGGAGGCATATGCCTTTTATTATCATACACTAGATGCAGAGGCAGGCCAGTCTGTGAGTTTGAGGCGAGCCTGGTCTTTGTAGTGAATTTCTGGAGCCAGGGCTACATAGAAAGAACCTGTCTTGAAAACAAAATAAAGAAAAATAAAAAACAAAAAAAGGTTAAATATTTATTTGTTTACATGTGAGGGCCTATATGTGCCTATATGTGCCACAGCTTGTGGAGGATAGCAGAATATCATTAGGAATCATTTTATTGATTTTTTTGAGAAGATTCATGTTGGGTTTTACCCAAGGTCTGTGAGCTATTTAGTCTCTGGTTCTTGGTTACCTAAGCAGTGTCTGATATGGCTTCACTTTTTGAAGCTATTGTGAGTGGCTCTGTTTCCCCTATTTCTTTCTCAGTCTGTTTTTCATTAGTATATAGCAGGGCTAAAGTTTTTTGTTTCTATTTGTTTGTTTTGCTTTGTTTATTTGTTTTTTTGGAGTTAATCTTGTATCTAGCCACCTCACTAAAAGTGTTTATCACTCATAGGATTTCCATGGTAGAGTTTTTAGGGCCATTTATGTATAATACATATCATTTGCAGAAAAGGGTTCTTTGAATTCTTCCTTTCCAATTTGTATTTCCCTTATCTACTTCATTTTTCTTATTGTTCTGTCTAGAACTTCAAGTACTGTGCTGAATAAGTATGAAGAGAGTGGACTACTTTGTCTTATTCCTGATTTAGAGGAATTGCTTTGATTTTCTCTCCATTTAAGTTGATGTTGGCTATAAGCTTTTTGTAAATTACATATATTATGTTTGGGTATGACTTGTATTCCTAAGATGTCCAGAACCTTAATCATAAAAGGGTGTTGACTTTTCTCAATGGCCTTTTTTGCATCTAATGAGATGATCATGTGGTTTTTTTCTTTCAGTTTATTTATATGGTGTATTATGTTTACTGTTTTGTTTTTTTTTGTATATGGAACCATGTGTGCATGTCTGAGATGAAGCCTATGTTATCATGGTGGATGATCTCTTTGATGTGTTTGTATTCAGTCTGTAAGTAATTTATTGAGTATTTTTTCATCTATGTTCATAAGAAAAAATGTAATTTTCTTTGTGGAGTCATTGTGTGGTTTGATAATTGGAGTAACTATGGCCATATTAAATGAATTGGGAAATGTTCCTTTGGTTTCTATTTTGTGGAATATTTTGAGGAGTATTGGTATTAACTCTTCTTAGAAAGTCTGTTAGAATTCTTTCCAAATAGCATCTGGCCCTAGGCTTTTGTTGTTGTTGTTGGGAGATAATGACTGCTTCTATTTCACTAAGGGATATAGTTCTATTTAAATTGTTTATATGACCTTGATTTACCTTAGCTAACTGGTACCTACTAAGAAAATTATCAATTTCTTTTAAAATTTCTAATTTGGTGGAGTACACATTTTTAAAATGTGCCCTTATGAATCTTTGGATTTCCTTGGTGTCTCTTGTAATGTCCCCCTTTTCTTCTCTGATATTGTTAATTAGGATATTCTCTGTGTATTTCAGTTGGTTTGGATGAGAATTTGTCTATCTTGTTGATTTCTCAGAGTCAACTCTTTGTCTCATTGATTCTTTGTATAGTTCTCTGTGTTTCAATTTTATTATTGTCAGCCCTGAATCTGATTATATCTTGCTGTCTGATTACATCTTGCTCTCTGACTATATCTTACGCATCTTGTGTGTGCTTACTTCTTTTTATTCTGCAGATTTCATAAGTTACAAGTATGAGATCTCTCCAATTTTTTAAAAGTAGGTACTTAGTTCTATGAACATTCATCTTACCACTACTTTCATGGTGTCCCATATGTTTGTATATGCTGTGTATTAATTTTCATTGAATTCTCGAGAGTCTGTATTTCTGTCTTGACCAATTTTTCATTCAGTAGAGTGTGGTTCAGATTCTATGAGTTTGTAAATCTTTCTGTTGCTTCTGTTTTTCTTGATATCTAGCTTTAATCCATAGTGGTCTGATAGGACACTGGGAGTTATTTCAATTTTCTTCTATATGTTGAGACTTGTTTTGTTTCAGAATATGTGTTCAATGATGGAGACAATTCCATGGGGTGCTGAGAAGAAGGTATATTCTTTTTGTTTTTGGGTGAAATGTTCTCTAACTATCTGTTAAGTCAGTTGGTTTATATCTTCTGTTAACTCCAGCATTTCTCTGTTTCATTTCTTTCTGGATGACCTGTCTTTTGATGAGAATGAGGTATTGAAGTCTCCCACTATTGGCATGCAAGTGTCAATGTGATTTCAGCAGTAGTAGCATTTCTTTTATACATGAGTACCCTTGTGTTTGAGGCATAGATATTAAGAAATTATATGTAATATTGATGGGTTTTTAATTTGATGAGTAATTATTGTCTTTTCACATCTCTTTTGATAAGCTTTGATTTGAAGTCTAATTTGTTAAATATTAAAATGTTCATTTTGATATTTAGTTCCATTTTCTTGGTATATCATTTTGCAACCCTTTATACTGAGGGGATGTCTATCCTTAATATTGAGGTCCCTTTCTTGTACGCAGCAAAATACAAGAATGGGTCCTGTTTTTGCATCCATTCTGTTAGTCTCTTTCCTTTTATTGGAGAATTAAGACCATTGATATTGAAAGATATCAATGCCCAATGATTGTTGATTCCTGTTATTTTGTTTTTGGTGGTGGTAGTGGTGGTGATTGTAGTCATGGTGTGTGTGAGTGTGGGGTGAATGTGTGTGTGTGTGTGTGTGTGTGTGTGTGTGTGTGTGTGTGTGTGTTTCCCTTCACTTGATTTTGATGGTGTGAGATTATTTATTTCCAGTGTTTTCATGAGTGTAGCAAACCCCCTTACTTTGGAGTTTTCCTTCTATAACCTTTAGCGTTGTATTTGCAGATACATATTATTTAAATTTGGTGTTATGATGTAATATATCTTGCTTCCTTCATCTATGATGATTGATAATTTGGTATTATGGGTTGGCATCCGTGTTTTCTTAGGATCAGCAGCACATCTGTCCAGGTCCTTCTGGTTTTTGTCTCCAGTGAGAAATTAGGTGTAATTCTAATAGGTCTGGATCTGGCCCAGAGGTGAGTGACTGGGGTCATACCCAGGGAGGCCTGCCCATAGGTCCCATCCCTGGTCCCCAGCCGTTCCAGGGGGAAGACCCGCCCAACTCAGCTCCAGTTGCAGGCGAGCAGGCAGGGCTCCCACAGGAAGGTTTCCCTTCTCCACAATCCCCCAGCAGACCCTGCAATCTACACGCCCTGCTCCCACACCCATTCACCCAAGACCTCTGTCACTTCCTGAGACTTGGAGACCAACCCCTAGCTCCCATCCAGCCCAGAGCTCCCATCCATCCCAGAGAGCTCCCATCTGGCCCAGAGATCTCCCATCCATTCCAGAGAGCTCCTGTCCAGCCCAGACAGCTCCGATCTGGACCAGAGAAAGAGAGAGCTCTCATTGGACAAAGAGCCGTCATTGGATCAAGAGTAAACGCAGGAGCCAGGGAATTTGCCAGCCCTGATTAGACCAAGAGTGGCTTTCTGAGAAGTAGAATCCACCACCTCTCATTGGACCAAGAGAGGCTTCCTGAAACGCTGAATCTGTCAGCTCTGACTGGACCAACAGCCCTGATAAGACCAAGAACGAATCCATGAGTCACAGAATCAACTTGCTTGGGTTGACCCAGGAGCAGCTCGCTAAGACACAGAATCTGCCTGATCTCCAATCAGACCAAGAGCTAAGATTAGACCCAGAAGGGCCTGCTGAGACACAGACACAACAAACACAGAGTGGATCAACAGCAACTTGCTCAGACACAGGCACCTCTTATACCTATTAGATGAGGAGATGGGCAGACATCAAGGCAGAAGTACATACAACAACATAAAGAGCAATACAGCATCACCAGAACCTAGCCCTCCTCCAACAGCAAGACCTGAACATCACAAGGTGGAAGAAGCAGAAGAAAGTAACCTTAAGAATAGCATCATGAAGATGCTAGAGGCCTTTCAAGAAAAAATGAAAAATGAAATTGAGGAAAAGATAAACAAAAAAGTGCAGGAAATCAATAAAGAAAATGTGAAAAAGTCAAACAAAAAAATGGGAAGAAATCTATAAAGAACTAGAGGAAAAGACAAATAAAAAAGTGGAAGAAAACAATAAATCCCTTAAAGAAAACCATGAAAAAGCAATGAAACAGGTGAGGGAAACAGTTCAAGATGTGAAAAGGGAAATAGAAACAACGAAGAGGACACAAACAGAGGGAATGCTGGTAATAGAAAATCTGAATAAACGAACAAGAAACACAGATGCAAGCATAACCAATACAATACAAGAGATGGAAGAGAGGATCTCTGGTGTAGAGGATACAATAGAGGAAATGGATTCGTCAGTCAAAGACAATACCAATGCCAAAAAAGTTATAACACAAAATGTTCAAGAAATCTAGGACACCATGAAAAGACCAAACCTAAAAATAATAGGGAGAGAGGAAGGAGAAGAATACCAACTCAAAGGCACAGAAAATATATTCAACAAGATCATAGAAGAAAACTTTCCCAACTTAAAGTAAGAAATGCCTATGAAGATACAAGAAGCCTATAGAACACCAAACAGACCAGACCCCCCAAAAAGTCCCCTCGCCACATAATAATTAAACAACTAAATGTACAGAATAAAGAAAGAATATTAAGAGCAGCAAAGGAAAAAGGCCAAGTGACTTATAAAGGCAAACCCATCAGAATAACATCCAATTTCTCAATGGAGACTTTGAAAGCCAGAAGAACCTGGACAGATGTAATGCAGACACTAAGAGACCATGGATGCCAGCCTAGACTAACATACCCAGTAAAACTTTCAATCATCATAGACAGAGTGAACAAGACATTCCAAGACAAAACCAGATTTAAACAATACTTATCCACAAACCCAGTCCTACAGAAAGCACTAGAAGGAAAATTCCAACCTAAGGAAGTCAGATACACCCACGAAAACACAGGCAATAGATAACCCTACAGCAGTAAACCCCAAAGAAGAGAAGTACGCACACACTACCACCAAAAGATAACAGGAATGAACAATCACTGGTCATTAATACCCCTTAATATCAATGGACTTAATTCACCTATAAAAAGACACAGGCTAACAGAAAGGATACGAAAGCAGGACCCATCTTTCTGCTGCATACAAGAAAAACACCTCAAACTCAAAGATAGATACTACCAAGGAATAAAAGGCTGGGAAAAGTCTTTCCAATCAAATGGCCTTAAGAAGCAAGCTGGTGTAGCCATCCTGATATCCAGCAAAATAGGCTTCAAACTAAAATTAATCAAAAGAGATCAAGAAGGGCATTACATACTCATCATAGGAAAGATCCACCAAGATGAAGTTTCAATTCTGAACATTTATGCCCCAAACACAAGGGCACCCACATATGTAAAAGAAACATTACTAAAGCTTAAATCACATATAAAACCCCACACATTAATAGTGGGAGACTTCAACACCCCACTGTCACCACTGGACAGATCTGCATAATCGAAACTTAACAGAGAAATAAAGGACTTAACTGATGTCATGACTCAAATGGACTTAATCGATATCTACAGAACATTCCATCCTAATAAAACGAATGTACCTTCTTCTCAGCACCCCATGGAACCTTCTCCAAAATCGACCACATACTTGACCACAAAGCAAATCTCAACAGATAGAAAACAATTGGAATAACCTCCTGTGTTCTATCAGATCGTCATGGTTTAAAGTTAGATTTCAACAACAAAAACTACAGAAAGCCTACAATCTCATGGAAACTGAATAATGCTCAACTGAATCACCAATGGGTCAAGGGAGAAATAAAGAAAGAAATTAAAGACTTCCTAGAGATCAATGAAAATGAATATACCACATACCCAAACTTATGGGACACTATGAAAGCAGTGCTAAAAGGGGAATTCATAGCACTAAATGCCCACATAAAGAAATTGGAGAAATCTCACACTAGTGACTTAACAGCACCTGAAAGCTCTAGAACAAGAAGAAGCAAAGTCACCCAGGAGGAATAGATGCCAGGAAATAGTCAAATTGAGAGCTGAAATCACTAAAATAGAAACAAAGAGAACAATACAAAGAATTAATGAAACAAAGAGTTGGTTCTTTGAGAAAATCAACAAGATAGACAAGCCCTTATCCAAACTAACCAAAAGGCAGAGAGAAAGAGCTTCCAAATTAACAAAATCAGAACTGAAAAGGGAGACATAACAACTAACACTGAGAAAATCCAGAGAATCATCAGGTCATACTTCAAAAACCTCTACTCCACAAAACTGGAAAATCTAAAAGAAATGAATAATTTTCTGGATAGGTACCACATACCTAAGTTAAATCAAGACCAGATAAACTATTTAAATAGTCCAATAACCCCTAAGGAAATAGAATCAGGCATTAAAAGTCTCCCAACCAAAAAAAGCCCAGGACCAGATGGTTTCGGTGCAGAATTCTACCAGATCTTCAAAGAAGAGTTAATACCAATACTCTTTAAATTGTTCCACACAATAGAAACAGAAGGAACATTACCAAACTCCTTCTATGAGGCTACTATTTCCCTGATTCCCAAGCCAAACAAAAGACACAACAAAGAAAGAGAACTACAGACCGATTTCCCTCATGAACATTGATGCAAAAATACTCAATAAAATACTGGCAAACAGACTCCAAGAACACATCAAAACAATTATCCACCATGATCAAGTAGGCTTCATCTAATAGGTCTGCCTTTATATGTTACTTGGTCCTTTTCCTTTGAAGCTTTTTAATATTCTTTCTTTGTTCTGTGTATTTAGTGATTTGTTTCTTATGTGGAGAGGGCATTTTCTTTTCTGGTCCAATCTATTAGTGTTCTGTATGCTTCTTGTACCTTTATAGGCATCTCTCTCTCTCTTGTTTTTTGTTAGGAAAATTTTCTTCTATGATTTTGTTCATAATATTTTCTCTGCCTTTGACCTGGGATTCTTCTCCTTCCTTTACTTTTATTACTCTTAGGTTTGGTCTTTTCATAGTGTCCCAGATTTCTTGGATGTTTTCTGTCAGGAACATTTTAGATTTAATATTTTCTTTGACCAATGTGTCCATTTCTTCTACCATATCTTCAACGCCTGAGATTCTATCTTCCATCTCTTGTTCTCTGTTGGTAAAGTTTGCTTCCGTATTACTGTTCAAATTCCTAAAGTTTTCATTTCCTGAATTCCATAAATTTGTTTTTCTTTATTGCTTCTATTTCCATTTTCAGATCTTGAACAGTTTTATTAGTTTCCTTCAACTATTCATATTTTCTTGGCTTTCTTCAAGGTATTTATTCATTTTCTTCAATTGTTCCTTTGTTTTTTCCTGGATTTCTTTAATGGTTTTATTCATTTCCTCTTTAAAGACTTTTATCATATTGATATAGTTAGGATTAAGGTGTTTTTTGTGCTTCAAATATGTTTTTTTTTTCTGCTTCAGGTCTGTTGTTGTAGGATACCTAGCTGATCTCTATTGGAAATATATTGCCCATTGTGTTCTTATGCTGGCATTTAGGCATTTAGGCATCTGGGTCTGATAGATCTAGGTACTGTGGGGTTTTTTTTTTTTTTTGTTTTGTTTTTTTGTTGGGTGGATGTTGTGTGTTACTTTGTTTTTGTTTCTTCTCTGGATTATCAGAGAGTGTAATTGCTGTGTATTGACTGTTTTACTGTACTGCTCAGATGGTGTGTCACAGGGAATGGCTGCTGCTTTGGAGCCTGGGAAACAATGGGGAGTGGGGCCAGAGACGTTAGGAGGGGTCTCTCTGTGGGATCCACAGGAGATGTGGACAGGGAAGAAGAGAAATGGTTGCTGGTGATCTGTTGCAATGCTGGGGACGACACTAAGGAATTGTGTTCAGGGAAGTAAGAGTAGGAGACTGTCTGCAGGCAGTACACCTGGTTTTCTGGCTGCAGTGGCCATGGATGAGCAAGAGGTGCCTGCTGGAACTGGGTCCTAGGATCCATAGATGAGTAGGGAGAGGGAGATTAGCAGGGGGTGGTCTGTGGGAACCATAGGAGATGTGGGCAGGGGGGAAGGGAGGCTGCAGCTGGTGACCTGACTCAGCGCTCAGGACAAGACTCAAGTATTTCTTTTTATATAACCATATTTTCCCAGAGCTTCGTGGTCGTTTCTTGTGAGGCATCAATCACACCATCTCATTTATTGCTCATTATTTTTGTCCGTTATTCATAGAACCTTCCAGCTCTCCTTTGTGTGATTATAATAGAGCAGATCTTTTTCCTGGGCCCATCTGGACCTTTTTCCTTAATAACATCTCTTTCAACATCTGCTAGCTCTGAGGTGGTTGTGAGCATGCTCAGAGGTTAAAAAAGACATCAATTGTGCAGCCAAGTACTGCTGGGTTTATTTATTTATTTGAACATTGTGAGATCAATTTGCTATGGGCTTTTGTTTAGATCAGTGTTTTTTGCCAGTATGGGTCACATATTGGCTTTTAAATTTATTCTTGACATCCATAATTGCAGCACAATTTACTACTCTGGACCTGGTAAACACCTGCTTAGAACACGTATTCCATTCAAACCAGATTCTTCTACCAGCTGCCTCTAATAGAGAGCATGCATCACCAGGCTATAAATGACAGACATTGGAAAGTCCTCTGCAATCATAAGGCCTCCGAGAATTTAAAAGGAAATGCTGACTTCTTCAGGAATAACCTGGATTCACAAATTATTGTCTTTTGAATAGGATCTCCATTCCTCAGAGTGAAGTATACCTGCAATCAGGAAAATAATCAGTTCCAGAAAGTAGAGAGATCAGCACCACAATGTATTAACTTTTAAAACAATGTAAATGGCAAATTTCCCCTTAAGTTCTAGAGTCAGTTTGATTCTGTCACAGTTGCAGTTTTATTCAATTTTGCTCTATTAAAACATGTTCAAATTCAGGATGAAAGTATTAGGAAATTAAATTTCTTCTGACATCAAACAATGAATTTGGTCATTGTCCTCTAACTTGTCATGCGTATTTCCTTGTGAGTGTTGCCTCTAATCATTTTACCCTAGAGCCTTCCTCACTGATGACCTTGGCAATTTGATTATAGCCAACATCATCAACATTTTTTATTCCAGGGAGTGGGTAAGTTCAGGAAAGTGCCATGGCTCTGCTTCCCCGAAAGGAGAATGCACTTGGCCAGAATGATGCTATTGGAGCAATGTGGGGCAGTGCTGCTGGTGCCTGGTCTCTCTGTTGAGATGCTGGCAGTTGGCCATGAATGGAACAGGCTGTTGTCATCAGCTCCACACATCTCGGACACATTGCAAAGGTGAACTCTTTCTGAACTTGTTATTGTTTTGTTTTGATTTTCTTTTGCAACAAACTTAATTGAGATGTTTCTATTACCAAATAAGAAGCTTTGGTATTTAAACTACAAAACTCCCTGTTTAAAAGTAATTATTAGTAGGTTTTCTAGGATATGAAGGGGAATCCAGTGGAAATTGACATGGCAGCCTGGAGGAAAGATGTCAAATGCAGCCACAGACCAAGAGAAAGGCCAGGTTTGAGGCTTCTGTGATTTGCCCAATTCTAAAGTGATTAAACAGGGTTCTAAAGTTGGTGATCACAATCTCCCACTTTTAAAGTAAACAAAAACTATTATATTTAGTATGTATTAGACATGAGGAGAATTTTGGAGTATTCTATCCATGTTTAGCCTTACCACAAAGCCTGTGAGTAAACAGGAAAATGCTTTGAGCAAGACATATACTTTCTCACTCTATTTCCTGCACTTCATCATAAAACACTACAAATATTTCTGATATTAAGGAAAATATAATGAACTAACGAGTTCCACAAGTTTCCTCATGGCTTTGACTGTTGGTCTTCTATTGACAGAAGCTCAGTGTCCTGGTCTATGTCTGCACTTGTCCCCAGAAAAGTATCTTCAAGCACATAATAACATAGTAGCTATCTGAAGAGAGGATCAAGCTTCCACAGTTCAGGTGCTTCATCTTAAAGATGAAAGCACTTCTGCCTACTGCTCAAGTAGAAACAGGACATGGCACCTGCTGCTAGACGGTGTCTGTAGGTAAGAGTAGACAACAGTGTCAAACAGCTGGCCACCAGCATTTCTGAGGACATTGGCTTTAGAAGTTCTACCACCAAATAGGGTCTATCTCTCTGAAAGAGTGCACATCTTAATTATCGTCCTCAGGATCACTGGAGACAAGATAAACTTCTTGATATCTTTGGAATGAAGTGACCTTTATTCTTTAGTTCCCTCTAGTTTAGTTTTTTTTTTTTTTTGAGTAGTATTTCAGGTTTCTGAGAATAAATTTCCGCATATTAAACAAGAAAACTCCTCATAGCATTATCCAAAGATGGAACAGGCTCCTAGTGTGGTGATGGGTTCAACGTCAGTAGAAGAACACCAGGCTGAACTGTTGGCATAGCAAAGAGCATGCAATAGAAAACCACAAAGAAATCTGTGGCCCAGTCAGATGGCTAAGGTATAACCTCATCTCCCCTACTTCCTAGTTGCACACAGTCAGCAAGCTACTTTTATGATTGTGTCACCACCATAGTTATGAGGCTGTGAAGATGAAATCAGATTATATTCAGAGGAGCTGAGCAATTTCAGAATTCATATGAATGCGGCACTTTTGGGTGAAAGAATGGGGCTGTTAATCCCATCATGACAACAGGTGTTCTGTCTTGGGAATTCTACATGAGACATTTGTTAAGTTACTTGAAACTCAAAAAGAATGAATTAGGTCTCATGATTATGTTCAATGTTACTATTCTGGTTTGGGCCATTGTTATTAGAGAAAGGAGCCCTACATTTTCTTTCAACCTTGAGATTTTAAAATTTGCTGCTCCACAGCTGTCATTTGCCAAACCATTCAGTTTAGAAGGGAACCAAGAGACTGAGAGGTAGGTAGGAAGTGTGAAAGCAAATTTATATGCAGATTCAGTGTGCTTTGTTTTTAAGGCCACAGCTAAGCACAGAGCAGAGAATGTTGCTGTCAGTTCCATGAGGAGACTGCTTAATCCCATTTTCAACTTCATTCTCCCCATCAACTTTGTACCATGAAAGACAAGTAAATTGTGTTGATGTTCTCTATCATGACACACACTGACATGACTGAGAGGAAGCAACTTCCTTGTTCTTAAGTGGAAGGAGTAACAGCGCCAACCATGGGGCTAGTGGAGAGTAACCAGCACAGAGGACTTCCGGGAGTCTCTACTGGGACCCAGAAAGCTTTTGTTCTCATGTCTCCTCGAGTCAGGAAGCAATATGATTCCAGATACAGTAAAGGAAGTATACTAACGATTTTTATGAGATTATAATGGATGATTTTTTAAAAAGAAAAATGATTCTCAGATATATATATATATATTGAATATACTAAGAATTTTATTTAACTTATTAATTAAATAAGGAGACTAGAAAAAGTCAAGTCAGTTCAAGACGAGACTTTAAAGTCTAGGCTTCTGCATAAAGTCAGAAATACTATAATAAATATGAAATAACAGCTGGGCTTATTGTCACATGCCTGTAATCCTAGTACTCGAGATGCTGGGACAGGCAGAGCACAAGTTCAAGGCCAGCTTGCACTACATAGTAAGCTTGAGGATAACTTGAGATATAACAAGACCCTGTCTCAGAAAAATGAAATGATAAACCACACTTTTAAATAAAAATCCCCTTGAACCCCATGAAGAAAAACTTCTGACGTCTCCTGTAGGCAATGGCAATGCTTTTCTATTTAGACACATTTTTCTCCTTACACTGTGTAAGGATAAGAAAGCAATTTGAGGTACGGTAGAGCTTGCCTCTAATCCCAACACTCAGGATGCTGAGACAAGAGTCAAAACTGAGTAACACGAAGAGGCGTTTATTATTAGTGGTATTTACCTCTAGTTGAGACTGTATTACACTTAATTTAGTATTCTCTTTCTTTCATTTTAATATTATATAATGAACACTTGAAAATGGTTTTTATATATTTTTCCATAGCATTCTTTCCCATAGTATTGATAAAACATTGTTTTATTTAATTAAATACTTTATCTCCTTAAAAAACTGTTCAAACCCAACCTGGGCTACATGGTAAGAAAAAAATAAAAAAAGAATTTGGAAACTAGATAAAATTTAGTTTCAAATTTAAATTCTACTGATTGATAACTGTGTCATTTTAGGCTTCTTGATAGTCCTTTATTAAACATTATGATTGTCAAATAAGTAAAATACATAGTTAAGGTGAGGAAAAATTAAAATGGCTATTAAGAAACTAGATGAAGTTTTATATACAATGTGGTAGCAGGCTTAAACAATGTGAATTTTATGAGAATATAGGAATTTTCTAGGACAATTTTGTTCTGAGAACAAAGCCAAAATGGAAACTACTAGCTTCAAAGTACTGGCATCCTCCTTGAGAGAGGGAACCATTCAAGACATTGGAAATGGAGCTCTGGGACACCTTGCAGAATGGCGTCCCAGCAAGCACAACACATGGGATTATGAGATCAGACACATGTCAGAGGAATCTAAAAACTCCCATTTCTCTTGCTGTCAATTACTGTATCTCTAAAGTGTAGTGTGGATCAGAATTGAGATCTTCTGAGACCCAAATGCTTTGAGCTTCTCCTCCCAACATGTCACAGCTGAGAGAGTGACGTTTAGACACAGAGCAAAGACAACAGGAAACTGTAGTCACATAGAGGGCAATGTTTTTTGTTTATGTGTTTTCTTTTAGGAGCATAGTTTGATTGCTTTCTTGCATTTTTTTTTCTAAATGGAATTCCTTAGGCAGAAAATGATGACTGATAAACCACTTGCTTTCTTACTCACTTGAATCTTTTACTTTGCTCTTAACAGACCTGACAGAACTCTGCACACAGTGTCACTTAATTAACAGTCAATACACATTGAAATAATTTTTAGTGATTGTTATCATTAACAGTACCAAGTAGCATCTTTAGAAAGTAGTGCCAGGATAATTAAATTGGCTTTACCGGTGAGAAATCCTCAGTCAGCGGAGGGTTTGAACCACACAGCTAATGTCACACTGTCAGTCATTAGCAGATCTGAGAATCAGAATCAAGCATCCAGAGTCCTGGGATTTTGTTCAAACAAAATGATAACTAGTCTGCCAAGAGATTGGATATCTTAGGGGAAAAAAAAAATCTCTCTTGAATGGACCAGGGGCATATTATTGCCAGCTCAAAACACTGAGCAGAGAGAGCCTCTGGGGAAACATTGATTTTTCAAACATTAATCTATTTTCTCCATCTTTGTGATGGATTATATATATAAAAATATGTCCTTAAAGGTCTTGATGCCTTGTTAGCATGGCTTTGGGATTCTTGAATGCTGTAAATAAGTGTGAAAGCCATCCCTAGCTATAAAATCTCCGAATTTACAGTTTAAGTGACTGAGAATTTAAATGACACCAAGTACATGATTTATCTCATCTACCACCCAACAAATACATGTTAATTTCCCACTACCTGCTAGACACTGCTCTAGACATTAGTAATCCAGCCACATATCCACAAACTAAATATCTTATCTTAATGGGCCCTATAGTCTAGGAAGATACAGAGTAAATGAGTACATAATCCAAGGCTAGTGGCAATATATGCAAAAGAATAGCACAAAATAAGCTTTGGAAACAACAATAAAACAAGGTTTGGGAATTTATAATCTTCATGTACAATTTTCAGGATAGATCTTTCCAGGAGATGATATAGCTAGCCATGTGACTTCTCTGGGGAACAAGGCCTAAGAAGAGCAGGGACAAGATCTCCTTGTGGCAAGGCCCTGGAGACCCTGACCAGTTTTGGCAAAGCCTATGGACAGTTCCCTGCATAATTCTGGGCATGACCACAGGAGCATATGTGCTACCTGCTCTCCTTGCTTTCAGTATGAAAGCCATATCACTGGCTGCCTCTAGTTCACTTTCTCAGAGTTGGGGATAAAATAACTATTACAAAAGCAAAACTTCCCCCTGATAACTCTTCTCTGGGTGAACCAGAGGGAATGTTGTTAAAAATACACAGTGGATCTGATTTAGCCCCTAAAGACTTTGGTGTTTCAAGTGTGACCATGATTTCAGGCTTCTTAAGAATGGGATGTTGCCGTTCCAATGCACCCTGTGACTAGTCTGAAAGAATCACAATAGTTCATGAAGTTTAATATTACATATGTGCATAACTGTTCTGGAGAGAATGGTTTTAACCACAAGAGTCTTGGAGAAACACAAATAAATCAATGATATCAAGAGTTAATGGGAACGGTATAGGAACAGGGAATGAAGCAGAATCATAGGAATCCACAGTGCCCTAATTTCTAATTGCTGTGCCAATATTGTAGGAAATTGACAGGAAAAGGACATGAGAACAAGGGATAAGCAGTGCCAACTATTAAGTGTAAGCTTTTAAGTTACGTGGCTTACGGGATGATAGGGAAAACCTGGTATATCTCCACAGGGGATAGAGTAGTGCAAAATGAAGAATGAATTGATCCAGTTTTGGCTGGTGAGTCGGTTGTGAGAACTTGGACCTTACCAGAAGTAAATGTGTTGTCTTTCACTCTGTATGCCACTGTAATTGTATGTGCTGCCAACAGGGCACACTGTCCTACCTATAGGTGTGCCTTTGTCACTTACAACAATGCTTATGCTTCTAAAATTAGAGCTATGGATCAAGCAGGTAACAGTTACCAGTGGGAAAGTCGGGGGACGGAGTGGGAAAGAAGCAAAGGAAAAAGCTGGTAATTGCTGTAAATTTTTAGAAACTTAAAGGAACAAATCTGATTGTAAAACTGTTCATGCAAAGCACTGAAATTGTATAAATAAAAATGGCCCAAGCCATCCAGGCCACTTGTTTGAAACAGGTGGTCACAGTTTCTTCATTGCGCTGACTTCACACATACATCCCAGATCGTTGGACCCATTTGGAGCAAGGCTCCAAGCAGATATATGAGAAGAAATGTAGATAAAGTTACTTGCTGTTAGGAACAGACTAACTAGAGGATATCCTGTGCTCTTGATATATCGCACACACATCAATGCGCAGAACAGTGATTTTTCCAGTGCCAATACACATGCAGCTAGCTAGATAAGTGGGAAAGCCAGAAAAGTAATGATCAAAAGTCAAGTAGTTGTATAGGATGTGCAGAGGACTCTGGACTTCATTTGAAGTGCATAGTAAATGCATTGGAAGACTTGAGATTGAGAAACATACCGTGATTTACATTTTGCAGTATCTCTCCAATGGGGAGTAGAGAATGGCACAGAGGGAGGAGGGAAGTCAGAGGACAATCTAGTAGCTAAGCTATGAGATTGTGGGGTTGAGATTGAGGGGTTCTGTGAGGAAAAAGACAGTATCCACAATGAGTAATGTCTTCCTGTCTTAATCTTGCTGGGTTGCCTAGTCTTATCTGAATGTCTATCCTAGCTTAACCTTGTTGGACTCCACATCAGACATCTGAAAGCTAAAAAGCCCTCTTGAAATGAACAGTTAACAAGGATTGAATATATAATGGCTACCACACCAACCTTGAGATGACTTCCAAATTCATTGTTGTATCATTAGCATGCTGACTGCCACCCCCAGCACGTGCACATGAGCACATGTAGATACAAAGACACACACCATGTGAGTTTATAATGGCCAAGAAGAGATCACAGAGCCTTCATTTGGGTGGAAATGCAGGCACCTTAATTACCAGAATATGACACAAATGCGGCAGCCCTTCACGAGTCCACACTGCCCCCATCTTTGCTCCTTTGTGATCTTCTGACCACAAGTGAGTAGAGAAGCTTATTTCAAAAGTATCTCCAATATATATTCTTACACAAGGATAAGCTTCCTTTGTTGTTCAATCAGCCATCGGTCTGGTTCCCAGTTCCATAGTTTCAAGATAGATAAAGACTCCCAGAGCTCCACCTGGGGCGTCCAGACTGTTCATGTAGATCTCATCCATTTCTTCGTCACTGGGCGATCCCCATGATGGATGGAATACAGAGACAAGTGGCCAAACGAATAGAAACACATGAACTGTGAACCAATGGCTGAGGGGCCCCCAACTGGATCAGGCCCTCGGAATGGGTGAGACAGTTGATTGGCTTGATCTGTTTAGGAGGCATCCAGGCAGTTGGACCGGGTCCTGTGCTCAGTGCATGAATTGGCTGTTTGAAACCTGGGGCTTAGTAGAGACCCTTGGCCCAGCCTG
>CABHPR010148674.1:31130-75886 GCA_902168415.1 Peromyscus melanophrys
AACGGGGGGAATCTATGGCTGATATGTAAAGTTGAATTGTATTGTAAAATAAAAAAAAATACTGTTCCATCCATGACACTATTAAACAGCACACTTAAAGTTTTAAAAATTAAAAAAATAAATAAATAAAAATAAATAAAAAATAAAAAAAAAGATAGATAAAGAATCAAGGTTACAGAAAAAAAATAATAAGATTTGGAGGTACAGTCAACTTACTTCTTATTGATTGATAGAAAGAGAAGGGTCAAAGATGACTCCAACTTTTCTGACTTAAGCATTCAAATGATTGGGGTGTAATTTACTGAAATAGGAATCCAAGAAGAGGAAAATTTTAGGATGAAATGTTGCTTTGAAACTTGAGATCAAGCTGTCTGGTGAGTGATATGATCTGTGCATTCTGAGTTCTGAGGACAAGTTCAGACTAATCATACTTTTGAAATAATTACTATGTAGATAGTATTTACATCCATAGCAATAATTGTGACCACATCTAAAAGTACCAAGGATTAAACTCTGAGGCACAGTAAGAGCAGGAAGCTGTGAATGTAGAATTTCAGTGGACAGGTGAAGGATGTTTTTCAAAGAAGGGGTGTGCTGCCAGTGCAAATGCTGCTGAGAAAAGACATCAGGAACAAATAATTGACTGCCAGCTATGCTGCTAAGGGCTTTGGTGACAAGGTCCTTGAAAAACTGCCAAAAGAGCAGTTTAGATAAACCATAGGAATGCAGCACTTGTGTTTGTTTTTTGTTTTTGTAATTAAAATATTTTAGTTTTTATTAAAAATGGATTTTTTTCAATGAGAGAGAAGAGGGATTCTATGAGCAAGAGATATAGAGGCCATGATTGGAAAAAGTACAGAGACAACTAGCCAAACTAATAGAGACACATGAACTGTGGACCAATAGCTGAGGAGCCCCCATGGTACTGGACCAGGCCCTCTGGATAAGAGAGACAGTTGTTTAGCTTGAACTGTTTAGGTGGCCCCCAGGCAGTGGGAATGGGACCCATCCCTAGTGCATGAGTGAGCTTTTTGGAGCCTAGTGCCTATGGTGGGACACTTTGCGCAGCCTTGGTGCGGGGAGGAGGTGCTTGGACCTACCTCAACTGAGTGTACCAGGCTCTGCTGACTCCCCATGGGAGACCTTGCCATGGAGGAGGTGGGAATAAGGGGTTGGTTGGAGGGGAGGGTTATGGGGTGGGAGGAGGGAGAACAGGGGAATCTGTGGTTGGTATGTAAAATGAATAGAAAAATCTCTTAATAAAAAATAGATTTTTTTCACACAATATATTCTAACTATGAGTTTCCCTCCTGTAGCCTCTTCCACTTCCTCCCCACCTTCCCTTCTATCCAGATCCATACTATTTCTGTTTCTCTGTTAGAAAATAAGCAAGCATATAGAAAATAAAAATAAAATAAGATTGTTTTTCGAATCTTAAATAATCTTAATAGAAAATATTGGGGTGAAAGCTGAAAGATATTGGGGTAAAAGCTGAAAGATCAGAGAAGCAGGGCAAGCCACAGCCAACCTCACCTCTCCAACTCCTCAGCCAATCCTAAAAGTCTCTGAGTCCTCACCCAAAAGCCTCAGCCAAAAATAGCCTCTAGCTGAAAGGGACGCTTCTGCCAAAAAATCTTCTAGTTCCTGTCTCCTCACAACTTATATACCTTTCTCCACCCAGCCATCACTTCCTGGGATTAAAGGCCTGTGTGCTTCCCAAGCAAAGGCATGAGATCTCAAGTGTTGGGATTAAAGGCATGTGACTCTCAAGTATTGGGATTAAAGGTGTGTGCCAACACTGTCTCTGTTTTTTTCTTTCCTGAGTCAATATCATGTAGTCCAGGGTGGCTTTGAACTCACAGAGATCCAGATAGATCTCTGCCCCCTGAGTGCTAGGATTAAAGATATGTGTCACCACTGCCTGACCTCTATGTCTAATCCAGTAGCTGACTCTGTCTTCTGAACTTCAGGCAAGTTTTTTAGGGTACACAGGTTATCACCACATAAGACAAGATAAAAACAAACAAGCTGGAATAGGACAAAACAAACAGAAGAAAAAGAGCCAGAGAAAAAGCATGGGAAACACATATAGACAAAGAGTCAAATGTGTTCACGCACATAGGAATCCCATAGAAACACAAAACCAAGAGTCATAATTATGTACAATTATGGACCTACAAGGAAAAAGAAAAAATACCCTGATACAACATATGATAAAGAGAAAAAGAATCTCCTAATGCAGTCCGGGGGACCCCAAAACTGCTCCAGAGTTGTTAATAGAAGACCTCAGAGTAGCGGGACTTTAGGAAACATTTTTATCTGAGGGTGTTTAGAAATAAGTTTCTATCTATTTGATGGGGAATAAGGAAACACATGCTTTCTCATGGTAACTTTCTGTTTTACCTCATCTAGAAAAAATCCTCTCTTAAAATCTTTCTTGCTCTCTATCCTGCCTTGCTACTCATCCTCTCTCCTCAGCTCCTTCTGCACACACACACACACACACACACACACACACACACACACACACACTCCAACACTCACTGTACAGCTCTTTTCATAGTTCCTTCACATAGCTCCTCTCACAGACAAACTCTGCACAACTTTATATTACATTTTCAGAGTCCAACCCATTCTCATAGTAAATGATAAGTCACACAGTTTTTCTCAGGGTAGAGATGTCACATTGACTGGCCAGAGAGTAATGCTTGGCCATCCATTTAGCTCTTTCCCAAACAGAGAATAACACTTTTGAATTTGCTCTAAGGTCTTAGCTAAATGTTTAAAAGGCTGTCTTTGTAACTGAGAATACTGTACTTTCCTGTGTCAGTTATGAAAAATATCCTTGCATTATTTCTAATCATCAGAATTATACAGCTTAAACAGAAATCATCTTCCTGACAATCCACAATTATAAGTGTAGCCAAAGATGGAACATTTTTACAGGATAAACAGACAAGCAGTGAGGAAAATACCCATAGCTGTTATTAGGGGATAAATGAAGTGGCACATGAGAACAATTACAGACAGGAGCAACTGGTAATTAACAGTCAGTTATCCCACAACTTTGTCAGGTGGAGCTCCCTATCAGATGGGTCTGTTGGGTCGACCTGTTAAATATTAGTTGTCACCTACTGTATCCTCCCATGGCTTCCTGCAATCTCCAAAGATAGCATTCAATTCATTTTGTGTTGGCCATATATTTTTAGGCATGGAGACTATCCTTGATGGTGGTTTGCTTCCCATAAAGACTCATTTGAGAAAACTAGTTTTTCTATTGCAAGTGGTTATCTGTTGGAGCTAGCTCCTGGGTTAGGGATGGGGTGTGTATCCACATCTTCTCTCAATTCTAGGACTCCATTTTATGCTGACCAAAGCAAGCCCTGTGCATATTAACACAGTCTTTGTGAGTTTATATGTGTGCCAGCATGATTGTGTTTAAAAGGCCTTGATTCCTTGGTGTCCTCTATCTCTTCTGTCTCTTACACTCTTTGTGTTTCTTCTTCCACAGAGCTCCCTGAGCCCTGAGGGGAGGGATTTGATGGAGACATCCCATTTAGGGTTGAGTGGTCCAAGGTCTCTTACTCTCTGGATAGTTCACAGCTATGGCTCTCTGTATTTGTTCCCATCTGCTACAGGAAGCTATGACTGTAGAAGAATGCCACATGGTACAATTATTTAATTATTTGTTTATTTATTTGTTTGTTGATGAATAGTATTTGATTTTATCCTAGGTACCTATGCTATCTAGTCTCAGGCTTTGGACATCCAAGCAGTGTTGGTTTTATTTGCATCTCATGGGATGGGCCTTAAGTTAAGTCAGATATTGATTGGTTACTCCCACAAGATTTGTGTCATCATTGCCCTAGCATATCTTGCAGGCAGGATACTATTGGAGATCCAAGGGTTTTAGCTGACTTGGTGTTTCTCTTATGGTAGTGTACCTTCCTGTACCAAAGGTGAAGGCTCTATGTAGACACCAACTCACAGTCTCCACATTCAGTGGTCAATGAGTTGGGTAGGTGTTATCTTCAGCAATGGGGACTTGCTGTCAGTTTATGGAGAACAACTAATTTGTCTTGGCAACTACCTGGGTTGTCTGGGGATTCCCAGGGTACCCCTTTAGCCAACAACTCAATTAGATGTAACCCAGTCCCTGGACTGGCAGCTCCATTTGGTGACAAGAGATGGCCATTTGGGACTCTATTTCAGCCATATTTGTTGATTTCATTTAGATTGCCTTCATATATGTGTATATTTTGGGGAAGCTTCTTTTGTACTGTGTTCCATACAACCCCTCAAATAACAGTTAATTTTAGGTGTCTCTCTAAATACTCCCTCTCTAATCACATCTTCCCTCCCCATTCCCATTCCTCCCATTCCATCCCTCTACCCATCCATCCACAGCTATCCACAGCTATCTATTTGAATTCCCTTTCCTAACAAAATCTCTCTGTACTCTCTAGTCCTTTACTCTATACCTATCCTCTGCAATTCCATGGATTGTAGCTTGGTCATCATTGACTCAGTAGCTAATATCCACATACAAGTGAAGACATCATATTTGTCTTTCTGAGTCTGGCATACCTCACTCAGGATGATTTTTTTCAGTTCCATGAATTTATCTGCAAATTAAATGGTGTCATTTTTTAAACATCTGAGTAATACTCTACTGTGTAAATGTACCACATTTTTAAAAATCTCTTATTAAAGGATATCTAGGTTGTTTCCAGTTTCTGGATTTTATGAATAAAGTAGCAATGAAAATTATTAAGCAAAGTCTTTTTGGTTAGATGAAACATCCATTGGATATATGCCCAAGAGTGGTACAACAGGATCTTAAGGAAGGGCAATTCCCTTCTTGCTGAAGAATTGTCACACTAGTTTACACAATTGTTGTACAAGTTTGCACTCCCACCAGTAACTTACTCCACATTCCTGCCAGAATGAGCTGTTACTTATTCTACTGTTCTTAACCATTCTAACAGAGAAAAGTGAAATCTCAAAGTAGTTTTGATTTGCATTTCCCTGATGGCTGTTGATAATTTTTTAAGCATTTCTCTGCCATTTGAATCTCCTCTATTAAGAATTCTGTTTCAATCTGTAATCCATTTTTAATTGGGTTATTTGTTTTCTTGATATCTATTTTTTGAATTCTTTGTATATTTTGGACATTTAGCCATCTATATGATGTGTAGTTGGTAAAAAAATATTTTCCAGTTCTGTAGGCTGCCACTTTGTTCAACTGCTGGTGTACTTTGTCATGTAGAAACTTCTCAGTTTTATGAGGTCCCACATATTAATTTTTTTTTTAATTTTAGTGCCTGTGTTAATGGTGTTCTGTTCAGAAAGTTCTTTCCCATGCCAATGAGTTTGAGAGTAGTTGCCAATTTCTCTTCGATATGGCTCAAAGTATCTGGTTTTATGTTGAGGTTTTATATCCATTTGGAGTTGAATTTTGTGCAGGATGATAACTCTGAATATATTTGGATTCTTCTACATGCATCTATCTAGTTATTCAAAACCATTTGCTGAAGATGTTGTCTTTTTGCAGTGTGTGTTTCTGACTTATTAATAACCAGGTGTCCTTAGGTGTGTGCACTAAAATTTTGGGTCTTCAATTTTATTCCATTGATTGACATGTCTGTATTTGTACCAGTACCATGCTGGCTTTATTACTTTTGCTCTATACTACAATTTGAGATCAAGAATCAATACCTCCTGCAGTTCTTTGATTATTCAGGATTTTTTTTTCAGATACTCTGGGTTTTTTTGTTTTGTCATCTGAAGCTGAAGATTATCTTTTCAAGATCTATGAAGAATTGTGTTGGAATTTTGAAGGGAATTGCATTGAACCTGTAGATTTCTTTTGGTAGGATGGCCAATTTTACTATATTAATCCTACCAGTACAAGAGTATGGGAGATCTTTCTATCCTCTGATATATTCTTCAATTGCTTCAATGTCTTAAAGTTTTTTATCGTACAAGTCTTTCACTTGCTTGGTTAGAGTTATCCAAAGAAATTTTATATTCCCTGGTTTCTTTATCAGTGGTCATTTGTATATAGGAAGGCTACTGATGTGTGTGTGTGTGTGTGTGTGTGTGTGTGTGTGTGTGTGTGTGTGTGTGTGTGGTGTGTATAAAAATTTGAGTATAGTATAATCTGGTATAATTCTGCACTAAAACCACCTATCTCTAGGTTTCCTTTGGTGGGTAGATTTTAATTACTGCTTCTATTAAACCATGTGTTATAGGTCTATTTAAATTGCTTATCTTATCTTGATTTAACTTTGGTAGGTGGTATATAGAAAATAACCTAATTCTTTTATATTTACCAATTTGGTGGAGTATAGGTTTTTAAAGCATGTTCTTACGATTATCTGCATTTCCTCAATGTTTATTTTTATGACTCCTTTTTAGCTCTAATATTGTTAATTTGGATAATCTCTGTCTGCCTTTGAGTTAAATTGGCTAAGAGATTGTCAAATTTATTTTTCTCAACCAATTTTTTGTTTCTTTGATTCTTTGCATTATTTTGGTTGGCTGTTTCTATTTTATTGATTTCAGGCTTGAGTTTGATTATTTCTAGCCATCTAATTCTCTTGAGTGCTGTTAATTCTTCTTTCTGTTATAGATCTTTCAGGTATGCTGATAAGCTACTAATATGTACTCTCTGCAATGTCTATATATTCATTTAGTGCTATGAATTCTCTCTTAGAACCCCATTCAATGCGTCCCATAAGTTTGGCTATGTAGTGTTTTTATTTTCATTCAATCCTAAAAAGTTTTTAATTTCTTTCTGTTTCTGTATTGACTTGATTTTTCAATCAGTAGTTGAGTTTTTCATTTTCCATGACTTTGTAAGCTTTCTTTGTTCATAACTGCTGAATCCAGCCTGACCTTTGAACAGACCTTGGTACAGGGGTGTATGGATTGAGAAATAATAGATATGAAAAATTGCTGTGGATATGTTCTGTATGCTGTGAATGTGTTGCTCTGATTGGTTGATAAATAAAATGCTGATTGGTCAGTAGCCATGCAGGAAGTATAGGTAGGACAAGCAGAGAAGAGAATTCTGGGAGGAAGAAGGCTGAGTCAGGAGACGCTGCCAGCTGCCACTGCCATGAGAAGCAAGATGTGAAGGCAGAACTGGGAAAAGGTATCAAGCCACATAGCTAAACATAAGTAAGAATTATTGGTTAATTTAAGTGAAAGATCTAGATAGCAAGAAGCCTGAGCCATTAGGCCAAACAGTTTAAATAATATAAGCATCTGTGTGTTTCTTTGGGTCTGAGTGGTTGTGAGTCAGGTGGGACCAGGAAAACATCTGGCTACAAAAAATAGAGACATAGATGTAAAAGAAAAAGACAGATACACAGAATAGCATCAGAAGAGCTCTGGGTCAACAATACTACAGTCACCCCAAGTTTATTCCTCATGGACTTTTTATACACCAGCAAGGGGAGAGGCAAAAGATCTGCCACTCTTAAGGACACCATGGCTCAAGGTACAAAGTACAGAGAAGTGTAAACACTTCCTTAATTCTAAGAATATCTAGTAGCCATGCCTTATGGCAAAACATCCTGTAATTAGGCCTTGAAGTAAAATACATCTTATAGCTATGCCTTAGGCCAAAACATCCTATTATGCAGTCTTGCAGGGCAAAACGGGCTCATACTCTCTGACCTTGAGTCAAAATGGAATAAGGCTACACTATGAAGTCTCTGTGGGCCCCCACAGATATTCAGTTTTAATCCATGGTGGTCATATAGGATGCAGGGTATTTTGATTTTTTTCATATCTATTGAGACTTGCTTTGTATCTGAATATGTGGTCAATTTAGAGAAAATTCAGTGAGGTGCTGAGAAGAAGGTATATTCTTTTGTGCTTGAGTAGGCTGTTCTGTAAATATATGCTAAGTCCATTTGGTTTATGCTATCCGTTTTTTCTCTGTTTAGTTTTTGTCTGGAAGACCTGTCTCATTGTGAAAGTAGGGTATCGAAGTCATCTAGTAGCTTACTTAATGTGAGGATCAATATGTGATTTAAGCTCTAATAGTGTTTCTTTTATGAACTTGGGTGATCTTTTATCCGGTATATAGATGTTAAGAATTGCAATGTTCTTTTGGTAGATTTTTCCTTTGATGAGTATGTAATACCTTTCCCCATCTCTGCTGATGGGTTTTGGTTTGAAGTTTATTTTATCATATATCAAAATGGCAACACCAGCTTTCTTCTTATGTACATTTTCTTGGAATATTTTTTCCATCCTTTTAGCCTGAGGTAATATCTATCTCTTATGTTATAGTGTGTGGGGTTTTTGTTTTGTTTTGTTTTTGTTTTTTGTATACAGCAGAAGGATGGATCCTGTTTTTGCATCCATTCTGTTAGTCTGTGTCTTTTTATTGGAGAATTGAGATCATTGATGTTGATAGTTACCATCGATGGGCAGTGGTTTTGATTCCCTTTATTTTGTTGTTGTGCTATGTGACCCCCTTTTGTTTTCTGATTATAATATTGTTTATTCTTGCATTTTCTTGGGTGTGGTTAACCTCTTCAGGTTGAAATTTTCCTTGTGGCACTTTCTGCAGAGGTTATGTAGATAGATGCTGCTTAAAATTGGTTTTATCTTGGGATCACTTAGTTTTTCCATCTGTTATTATTGAAAGTTTTGTTGAGTACAGTCTGGGCTGACATTTGTGGTCTCTTAGAGTTTGTCGAACATCTTTCCAAGCCCTCTGGCTTTTAGACTCTCCATTGAAAAATCATGTTTTTCTCTAACAGTTCTACCTTTATATGTTACTTTGACCTTTTCCTTTGCAATTTTTATAATTCATTCTTTGTTCTATTCATTTAGGTTATTATTATTATTATTGTTATTATTATTATTATTAGTTGCCTTTTTTTGAGACAGGGTTTCTCTGTGTAGTTTTGTGCCTTTCCTGGAACTCACTTTGTAGACCAGACTGGCCTCGAATTCACAGAGATCCACCTGCCTCTGCCTCCCGAGTGCTGGGATTAAAGGCGTGAGCCACCACCGCCCGGCTATTATTGTTATTATTATTGTGTACTGATAGAAATTTCTTTCCCAGCCCTGTCTTTTGGGTTTTCAGTATACTTCTTGTACCTTGATAGTACTCCTTCTTTTGGCTAAGGAAATTTTTTTATGATTTGCTTGAAAAATATTTTCCACGATTTGACTTGGATTTCTTCTTCTTCCTCCATTCCTGCCATTTATAGATTTTGTCTTTCTGTACTATCCCAGATTTCCTGGAGAGTTTGTGCCAGGAATTTTTTTTAAGTTGTAATACTTTCTCTGACTGGGGTATCCATTTTTTATATCTTGTCATTAATGCCTGAGATTCTCTCTTCAATTTTTTTATTTTCTTTATTATTTTTTTTGGGTTTTTTGAGACAGGGTTTCTCTATGTAGCTTTGCGCCTTTCCTGGAGCTCACTTGGTAGCCCAGGCTGGCCTCGAACTCATGGAGATCTGCCTGCTTCTGCCTCCCGAGTGCTGGGATTAAAGGCATGCACCACCACCGCCCGGCCAATTTCTTTTTTTTAAACTTTCTGTTGATTCTTTGCAGAATTCACACTGTGTATCCCAACCCCACTCATTTCCCCATCCCCTTGCTTCCAACATCTGCCCTTGTAACCTCTCCATAAAACAAAATTTAAAAAGAAAACAAACAAAAACTACAAATCTATTGGTAAGACTTGCTCTGAGGTTCCCATTTGAGTTCCTAAATTTTTCTCTTATAAATTTCCCTCACTTTGGATTTTCTTTATTAATTTCAGCTTTCGGGTCTCCAAGGATTTCATTCATTTCCTACTACTCTTTTTTTTTTGTGTGTGTGTGTATGTGTGTGTGTGTGTGCGTGTGCGTGTGCGTGTGCGTGTGCGTGTGCGTGTGCGTGTGTGTGTGTGTGTGTGTGTGTGTGTGTGTTTAGATTTCCTTAATGGATTTATTAAATCTATTTATCAACCTTCAACAAATTTATAAAAGCTCTTTTCAAACCCTTATTTTGTGCTTCAGCTATATTATATTTCTCAGGACCTACTATAGGTTCTAGTGGAGAAGTACTTTTCAGCTAAGGAAGCAAAAGAGAGAGTACAAATACATTTTTACACTGGCATATAGGCATACAGAATTGATAAGACTGTAATTCTAGGTGCTCATAGCTGGTTCTTTGTTGGGTGGATACTTTGTTCCTTGGTTTCTGCTGCCTTCTCTGGTTCCTAGGAGGGTGTGGTGACTGTGTATTGCCTCATAAGGAATTCTGATATCCTGACACATGTGGCCACTGTGGGTTCTGTGTAGAATTTGCTTTTAGGTTATAAGAGCTGACACTAAGAAATGATAATGGGTAGGGCTAGGAAACTGTTGGTGGGGCCAACAGGAGGAAGTAAACTGAGTGTACCACCAGGATCTGCCTAGTCCCCTGGGAAATGGGGCAGAGGAGATGAGAGGCCACAGCAAGTGGTTTGATTCAGAGCTAGAAATGAGACTGAGGGATTGAATTTGGAGGAGAGGAGGTAGATTGAAGCTTCTCTGGCTGGTGTTGTTGTCTGTTTCCCAGGAAGTTCCTGTAGGAATTTGAGGCTGAGACAAAGGGATAGGGATGTGAGGAAGTCTGTAGGAGAATATCTATGTCATCTTCTAGACATGAGGGGACGAGGAAGGGGAGACCACAGCAGGTGATCTGCTAAAGAGCTTGGGATGAGGCCTCGGGAATGGATTTGGAGGTGAGAAGGGAAGATGACATTCACCTACTTACTTCCCTGGCTGGATGGGAATGGTTGTATTTTATTTTTAAGTGATTATTTGAGTATGTGTGTGTGTGTGTGTGTGTGTGTGTGTGTGTGTGTGTGTGTGTATGTGTGTGTGTGTGTAAGCAAAGGAGTTCAGTTGCCCACAAAGTCAGTACATGTATATTAGTGCTCTGAAGCTGGAGTTGCAGACTTTTTTTGAGTTGAACATGTGTTGCCATGTGTTCTGGTAACTGAACTCTGGCCGTTTGCAAAGCAGCAGCTGCTCTTACATGCCGGGACATCTCCTTAGCCTGCAGTGAATACATAATCCTTAGGGAGTATTCAAGAGAGGCATTGTAACAATACAGAGACACTTTCTTTTGAGACTTCCTAAATGAAGAATTAGACAATGGGATGGCAACTTTATATGAAAAACAACATTCTTCAGATGGAGGGTGTAGGATGGAGCACAGTATCTCATGTTTTGATATTGATGAGAATGATAGAATGAAACTTTTCAAATCAAAGGGGCAATGAATTCATGGGGTCATAGTGAAAACTCATGGAGTCAATGATTTAGATACTCACATAGCTTTTGTCACCCATCATTAGACTGAAGACCATTCCTCTAACTGTGTAGAAAATGTAGGTAGGCCAGGAGCTCTTCAAATGCTGGACTGGGGTAGCTGTCTTCCCACAGAGTCTGACTGCAGCCATGGGAAAGCAGACAGGTGGAAGGAGCTTCAGGCAGCTCATCCAGTGTCATAGTCCATGCACTGTTCTTTGGTATGTGGATCCTGGCCCCTGACAGCCGCCAGTGTTGCACCTATCCTCATGGAACCTGAGACACTTAGCCCTGAAGATTATACTCATTGCCAGTGTTGCACCTATCCTCCTGGAACCTGGGACACAGCCCTGAAGACTGCACAGCTAATGACCAGTGTGCAGGTTCTCATCTCTGATGCCGTGAAGCCTTTCTTCCTATTTAGTCAGCTCTCTGCTCTCTCCTGTTAACTTTGATTGTTTTTCTCCTCCCCTTCTTTCTGCTGTGGCTGCTCCTGAACTTCAGTGGTTCCTCAGCTGCCATGTATTCGGCTGCTGAACATTGCCACCACTCAGTAGCCACAGACAGAACTCAGTGGACTGCCCAAGAGCTGTGAGTTCTGATCCCTCCACCTCCTGGGAGTGAAGTGCTACTGTCTGAGATGATAGTTGCTTGTTCATATGCGAAGACACCTGATAGTGTGCAAACTATTCATGAGGCTGAGTTTAAAAATCTGTAGGATCCACTCAGTGAGGCAAGGCGTGACCAGCTGCCAAGCTTCTACTATCAACTGTCTCATCAATCACAGCTCTCTGCAGTTTTTGCTGCAACATATTAGCAGTTCATTGTACAATACTAAAGTAAGCAAGAAAGGACCACTTGAGATGAGCCCAGATGGAGCTTAATATTCCAACACAAGGGATGCCACAGAGCACAGTGCCTTCTGCTGACTCACTGAGTGACACAGTCTGCTTCTGTAGCCCTTGAAGAGGAAGTTGGGCTAATCTCAGCCAATCATTTTTAAATGAATCTTATGCATTAAAGCTTGTGTTTTGGGGCCAATTATGACTTTGTTGCTAGTCACCTAGTAGTTTGTACTCCAAATTAAGTGCTCATCCTGTATCCACTGTGGAAATATTCATTCAGGCTTATGATGGCAAAATGTCTTTTCTGGGATATTTCAGAGAGATCTCATTGGGCAGAGCCTTCAGGAGTCAGGCAACAAGTATGCCATCCTTGGCACAGTGTCTTGGGAAATCCATGGAGTTTTCAGCATGGCTGGTAGATGCATGAGTACGTTCTGCCTGGCTATTTCACAGACAGTCCTGTAAGGCAGCTAAGGAAGCAAAAGAGAGAGTACAAGAGCTTCTAAGTATAATGGGAATCAATAGCTGTGTCCAGAGTGTGTTTGCTATTATTTACAGGGAAACCAGAAGACTCGCTTACATTATAAACTTAAAGAATGTCTCACTAATTATAATAGCACCTTCAACTGCTTTTTTTTTAAACAATGTTTTAACAATGCTTTGGCAGAAGAGGTTCCCATACCCTGTGTTGATTTAACAACTCATTGAATTCTTCCACTAGGAAAATTGAGTACATGTACTAGAAAGCACAAGATGGAAACTTAAGAGACATGAGTTATTAAAACTAAATTCTTGTTAGTGGAGTAAATCTGGGGCACAGCAGACAAAGGATATTACCTTAAACTGAGTTCCTGTTAGTGGAGAAGAGGCCAGGAACATTGAGTTATCCGTGTCTATATCTGGATCTCTTCAATGGACAAATGTTTGCTCTGTTTTTATTTTCATGGTAAATGTTCAAAATGTATTTCTCTAGACTAAAACTACAACTGCAGCTAAAATGTATCTATGTTGAGATTGTTTACACATTACATGTGCACAGCGTTTTGTAATGGATTGGGAAAAGGGAAGGAAATCGATGCTGGAATAGAAATTGTGGTGGGCTGACTTTAGAGGAGGTGCAGAGACTTCATTCATCCTGACAGGAAGGTGGAGAAGGCCAGGGCAAACAGGAACAATCCCTTATGACAGTGTTCTCAGTAAAACAAGAATGAAAAGTCCCAAGAGAGGAGTGAATTGAGTGGAGAAACAGAAAGTAAGGTAGAGGGAGCCTGAGAGCCAACAAGTGTTAGTGTGGCTCATTAGTTATGGCTCTCTTGGGGAACAAAACCAGCAAAATGTGTAAAGCCTAAAGGAACATAAAGGCTTACACCAGAGTAGGGCCTAAGAAGGCAAAGTAAAGGAAGGAATATATATATAGAGAGAGATAAATAACTCTAAACACACTTCAAAATCTATCTAGTACTGTAGAAGCTTTCTAAATGTGCATTCATGCATACCTACATATAGAAAAATAATTAAAATTTATAATGAGATAGCAATGACTAGATACCACAGGCTAATAATTAAAAAGTATGGTGATATTTTCTTTTTTATTTAAATGTTATATGTTAATAAATAAAGTTGCCTAGGGGTCAGAGCTATTAGCAAGCCATAGCCAGAGTCTGGCGAACAAGTAGTGATGAGGCAGTTAGGCAGTTGGGTTTACAACCAATGAGAAGGCAGAACAGAATTCTATTTAAGGACAACCCCCCTTTTGAGCTGGGAGACGTTGCTTGAGGGAGAGACTAGCGAACGGAAAGCGGTTAAGGCTCTTAGCTCTGACCTCTTTGGCTTTTCTCTTTACTTTGGCTTTGTGTGTTTCTTTTTTCTTATAAATACAGCTACATCTGGCGCCCAACGTGACAAGAATCCATTAACTGCGGGTCCGGTTTTCTGCCCAGTGACAGAAATAGCTTTCCTCTTTTGAAGTTATTGGCCAATGAGGTGTCATAGACTCAAAATTTTATGGTTATCATTCAGAACTTGATGGTAAAACGCTATTGCTGAAGATACTAAGTACTCAAGTCACAGACCATGGAGAAATAATGGTCTAGTACTAACCTGGGATCTTCATCCTTACTGGATAGATTTCATAGGATTGGAAAGTGTTATGCTTGCTACAAGAGTAGAAAAGAAGGGCTGGAGAGATGGCTCAGAGGTTAAGAGCACTGACTGCTCTTCCGGAGGTCCTGAGTTCAATTACCAGCACCTATGTGGTGGCTCACAACCATCTGTAATGAGATCTGGCGCCCTCTTCTGTGTATATAATAAATAAATATATCTTTAAAAAAAAAGAGTAGAAAAGAAATAAGCTCTAAACTTTTGTGAGCTACAATAATAACCTGATGTGGCAAGACACACCCACTGGTACAATAGTGGCATGGGCATCATGGAAATATCCAACCGTTTTGTTTTCTGATTGGGTTTAAGTCCCACTCCACATCTGGCCCCATTGTTGGGCTAAGAATCACTGGAAGGCAGGTCATGGAATTATTCTGCTAACGGGCATACTATTAATCTGACACCTAATAACTTCTTGTCATTTGGCAATTGATACATGCTGAGACAGAGAAAGAAAACGTCATTTTTCTTTAGGAATGTTGCCATTGGTAAGTCACCCAAATTCCACTGGAAAGCCACATAACCAAGAATCTATGGGAAGCACAAATTGTACCGGATGGATAGAAATCAAAGAAGAACACAAAGTTGGGTTGGAAGAAGGGTGAGTGGATCTGGGAGGTGTTGAGGAGTGGATGGATACGATCGAAATACATTGTACAAAATTCTCAAAGAATAATAATTAAATTTAAAAGAAAATTCAAATGAATAGATATTGCGAAGGGGATTCATTAGACTGACTTACAGGATATCAGCTGGATAATCCAGGAATGACTATAGGCCTGTTGGAGCAGTTTAGACAAGCATAGCTGCTCATTCTAAGAGGCTGGGTGCTTTTCAAGTCCTATCTGGCACTGAAAATCTAGAGAAGTCCTAGAAAGCTACTGTTCTCTTTTTCCACACTAGAAATCCAAAGAAGTTGGGCTCCAACATCAGCAGAAAGATGACAGTAGCATTAGTACCAATGAGTACATGATGTGCACACCAGTAAGCAAGGAGAGACATAGGCAAGCAAGCAGCACCACTTTTCCCTGAAATATATCTCTCCAGGCCCTGCCTTGGCAGACGGTTTTTACCATATGGTTAATCCTTCCTGAAAAATCTTTACTGACCCACTCCAAAACATGTCTCTTAGTTGGTACCAGATTCATTGAGGCTGACATCCATGACTGGCCACCAGAGAAAATAAATTTAAAGAGAGACCTTTAGAATTTTTATGTGTGATTTGTTATTAGGTTTTTCATAAAATGAGGCACATTAAATCTTTACTTCATCTTTTCTTGTTTACTGATATTCAAAATAATTTCTTTGAGTGGTGAACACAAAATTTCTTTTATGTGAAAACTTGGTGATAAAATTGGGCAGGCCGTATTCATAATCTCTTCCTTCATGAAAGCTGAAGAGACTTTGAGCTTAACCCTATCCCTATCGGACAGTTTTTGAGCTGCATTCATCATGCTAACAAGTTGCACTTAATGTTCTGAAAAAAAGTAAATCCTGTATCATAGCATTGTTCATTATGTTAAATATAAAGGAATGTTCTACAATGTTAAAACAATGGAAAAAAAAAACATTTCTATCAACCAGTGATAATCAGGAATGATGGTTCAGCACAGTTGCCTCTGGGTAGACTGACACATATTCATTTATTTCTCTCATTGAAAAATTTCATCATCTGCTTTGCTGCCATGTCATAATCTGTACCTAAAATGTCC
Source organism: Peromyscus melanophrys (assembly GCA_902168415.1). Taxonomy (NCBI): domain Eukaryota; kingdom Metazoa; phylum Chordata; class Mammalia; order Rodentia; family Cricetidae; genus Peromyscus; species Peromyscus melanophrys. Next base: position 47,166 of record CABHPR010148674.1, read on the forward strand.
TTCAGTGTCATCCTTCTGCTAACACACTATGACTTTAATGAGGTGTTTGGAACTTCCAATCATACTGTAAATGAATGCCGTAGACCTGAAAAACTGATGCTAAAGTTCAAATAGAAATGAAAAAAATGTAAAAACTGCAAAGAACATTTTGGGGAAAAAAAGGGAGATACCTCCACCTGTGTACTTTTGAATGTAACATTCTGTTGCTAAGATGTATACAAATAGATAGAGACATGCTACAGAATTATCATTATTTCTATAATATCACATATCTATGAAGAAACTTACTGAAATATTGCCTCTAATACTTCAGATTTCTAAATCCAAATGTTTTTCTATAAGTTCCAGACAAATAAATGATGATACACTCAATTTAGAGCCCAGAGTTTCTAAAATATACTGTCTGGTGTGGAAGAGTTATCAAATATAACACATGTAAAATAATCTTATTTATGAATGAGAAGCATAAACTTTGTGTATTTCAATGATATAAAAGAAAGACAAATTATAAATACAAGGAACATATGTGGCAAAAATCTTACCCAGTAGGTGAAATCTTTTAGAAAAAAAATCACTTGCCAAATGATTTTGCTCATGTAAAAATTTTATTCATTAATTTATTTAGTCATGTGCATGTATGCTGGCACATACATATGTAAGTGGGGAAGTGTTAGAAAACAACTTATGGAAATTAGTTCTCTTCTTCCTCCATGTGGGTGATGCAATAGAAGTTAGGATGTTACACTTGATGGCTAGGACCTGTACCAATTGAGACACTCACCACATTGTTCACTCATTTAATCAGTTTTGATTCCAAATCCATATATATATATATATATATATATATATATATATATATATGTAAATTATGAAAGTTTATATATAATTATTATTTAATTAGAAGAACTAATGAATTAGAAGGTTTAGGCTGTGATAATAATGAATTACTTTGTGGTGTGTGTGTCTGTCTGTGTATATGTTTTTTGGTGTATGTGTGTCTATGTGTGTCTCTGTGTGTATGTATGTTAGGAGAGGCTGAAACAGAAAATTATTCAATTGCAAATGTAACTAATTTGAGGCTGGAGAGATGGCTCAGTGTTTTAAAACATTGTTGCTCATGTAGAGGACCCAGGTTCTACTTTTAGCACCCCTGTCTTAGCTCACAAGTACCTCTAACTCTAGATCCAGGGAATATGACAGAATATAACATGCTTCTCTAGCCTATGAGGGGAATGGGCACACATGTGGTACACATAGTATGCATTCAGATAAAACTCTAATACATAAAAAATAAAATAAATCTAAAATAATCACTTTAAAAATAGGCAATTTTACAATTTTTAATGAATTAACAAAAAAGTGAAAGTTTTTGTGGTAATTTCCCTGCAGGCCTCACAGCAGGCAGAGAAAAACAATTAGAGTGAGGAAGAATGAAACTGACTCAGCCAGATTTTATTGTGACCAGCACTGGACCAGGACTTCTAGAGTCTGACCCAGACCATTTTAATTTAGTCATATTTAAGCACAACATAAATTTGGAAAAAAAGTATTCAGATAACAATTAACTTAGTCCCAAGTGTGCAACAATTTAATAAGACATGTTTACATTGAGATTCTTTATAAAGTATATATGGCTTCACCCATAAGATAGTTTTTATTGACTTAGAAACAATGCTCAAGATAAGGGCCTAGTGAGAATGATTATGGTAAACATAATGCCTGTGGGAGTCAGTATTGGCCTGGTCCTCTGGGGTTTTAAGATTTCCCAAGATCAAATCTTAGTGAGGGCTGTTTCACTGATATAGATCCACAATCTACCTTTGATGAGCATACATTATCCATATACCATAGAACAGCCTTAAATACTTGTGAAAAGCTTCCAGAGCTAGGGAAACCAACTGAGCTATATACCAACATCATACAGGATTTGAAAGGACCCTTTACTGACTTTTTACAAAGATTGACCAAAAACTGTAAACATGACAATATCAGATCAAGAGGTTAGAATACTAATTCAATCTTTGGCTTTTGAAAATGCTAATTTAGAATGCAAAAAGATAATTGGACCATTAAAAATCAGATCAATACCCAAAGAAGAATGGATCCAGCACACAATCATTGTTGAGTCTATTAACTATAATGAAGAGGCTTGGGTAGGAAAGGACATTTCCAAAGATATAAAGAGACATCAAAGTACCAAATGTTTTAACTGTGGTAAACCCAGCCATGTAAGAAAAAATTGTACACATGGAACTCCTAGAAGCAATGCTTCTTCTAGAAATGACCCAAACAGGAGACCCCAACATTCTGGATTATGCAAAAGATGTGGCAAAGGCTGACATTGGACCAATGAATGCAAAACAATAAGGACATACAAGGCAACACTTTACAATCAGGAAATGCATTGGGGGGGCTCTCGCAGGCCCCCCAATCAAACATGGTCTAGTTATTTCCAGTCACTGTGGAGGAAACTCCTCCCCAGAACAATTAAATAATCCAACGCCTCACATAAAAAAAAATACTACATTGGATGATAGAACAGCTTTGATAGATGAATCAAAAATTCCAAGAAATACCATAAAATGAATATTTTGGCAGACTTCCATAAATGAATAAACCAAAGCTTATAGTATGAATGAATAATCTTATACTTGAAGGCTTAATGGCCACAGGTGCAGATGAGACTATAATTAAGCCAGAATCATGGCATCTGAATTGGCCTCTTCAGATAATAGATGTTCAGTTTCTAGGGATTGGAACCCTATCTCAGGTGAAACAATGCATGAGATGGGTTGACTGCATAGGACAAAAAGATCAGAGAGGAGGTCCGAGGCCATATATGGCTAATGTAGCAGTGAATCTATGGGGCTGTGATCTGTTACAGCAATGGAATATACAGATTAATATTCTTCCAATCTCAGAATTGAACCATAGACAAATTCATGTTTCTGGGAATAGTATTATAAGACACTATAAAAAAAATTACCAACCATTCAGGCTGTACATAAACAGAGCACAACAGCTGTTGAACTCTCAGCGGTAACAACAGCCCTACTTTTAAAATAACTAGCTGATAAACCTGTCTGTGTTGGGCAATGGCTTATGACACAAGAGAAACTACAAGCCTTAGAACAGCTGTTTAAAAAACATTGAAAAATGACCAGTCTTTGGAATTCTCCTGTATTTGTTATTAAAAAAGAAATCTGGAAAATGGAGAATGTTGACAGATCTGATAGTCATTAATAAAATAATTCAGCCTATAGGCTTCTTACTGAATGGTAAGCCTCTATGTTACCTAAAGAATGGCCTATTATAGTTATTGACTTAAAACACAGTTTTTACCATACCTCTACAACAAAAAGATAGAGAAAAATTTACCTTTGTAGTACTTACTTATAATAATTCTCAGTCTGTCAAGAGATATTAATGGAAGGTCCTCCTACAGGAAATGTTAAATAGCCCCACTCTGTGCCAATATTTCATGCAAAAACCATTGGAAATAATTCATGTCCAATTTCCACAATCTATAATTTACCATTCTATGGATGCTATCTTATTAGCTAATCCAAAATTCGATACTCTAGAAAATATATTTAAAGAAATAAAGAATGTTTTGCCTCACTGGGGATTACAAATTGCTCCTGAAAAAATACAAAGAAGAGATTATATTAATTACTTAAAATATAAAAACAGAACTACAGAAAACATTAGACCCCAAAAGGTACAGATCAGGAGAGATTGATTGAGGACTCTTAATGATTTTTAAAAATTGTTAGAAAGCATCTCCAACTTACAGACTATCATTTGAATACCTAAAAATGGACAAGTAAATTGGACCAATACCCTAAAAGAGGATAAGGACCTAAACAGTCTAAATTATCAGCTGAAGCTAAGAAGGAATTGGTTCTAATAGAAAAGAAAATACAAGAGGCATATATTGGTCATATGAATCCAGAGCTTAACTGCATTCTAGTCATATTACCCTCCAGACATTCCCCTATAGAGATTTTGATACAGAGGGAAGATGTTATATTGGAATGGATATTTCTACAACATGAACCAAATAAGTTAAAGACATATATGAAAAAAGATCTCAATATAGTTACTGGCACTCAATATGCAGAGAGAGGTTTTTTTTTACATATTGAAACTGCTGAATTTATTCCTGATAAAACAGAGTTAATTTCACTATTTATACAATTACAGAAAACCATCAGAAATAGGGAACATCATATATATATAACACATCAGATCCCATATGAGTCTGCCAGGTCCTCTAGCAAAAGGTAATGATGAGATTGATTGGTTATCAATAGGAAATGTACTAGAGGCCTCAGAATTTCATAAGAAACACCATGTAAATAACAAGGGTTTGAAAAAGGACTTTTTCATCACTTGGCAAGACAAGAAAATCATAAAAAAAAGTTTTGCTCACTCCATCTATAATCAAACTCCATGACCTGCAGGAAGTAATCCTAAAGGTATACAAAAAATAAAATTTGGCAGATGAATATCTTTCATGTTACAAAATTTGGAAAATTAAAATCTGTACTCCACACTATTGATACCTATTCAGGATCTCAATGGGCAATTCCTATGAGTTCTGCAAAGACTGATTCTGTAATTACACATCTATTAGAAGTTATGGCCATCGTGGGAATATCTGTCAAATTAAGACTGAAAATGATCCCGGATATGTCTCTAATAAAATGGAACAGGTTTTTGCTTATTACAATACAATAAAGTATATTACAGGTATACCACACAGTCCTACAGGCCAAGCAGTCATAGAGAGAGCTAATTGAACTTTAAGGGATATGCTAAACAAAACAGAAAGGTAACAATGACCCCTAGAAATAGATTTCATAATGCTTTATCAACCTTGAATTTTCTCAATGCTGATGAGAAATGGACAACAGCTGTGGAGAAACAATGGATAACAACAAACAAACAAACACAAAAACTCCTGAGCTAAATCAACCTGTTTACTTCAAAGATGTGTTGACCTCATAATGGAAAATCGGGATATGTTCTACATTGGGGAAGGAGTTTTGCTTTTGTTTCTGCAGGAGAAAAAAAAAAGCTATGGATACCAACAAAATTAATAAAAATTTGATTTAAACAGGAGAAACGCCTTGATGAGGAGCAGTGATAGGCCATCCATCAATGTGACAGTTCCACAACTTGTAAGGAAAACTTACTAAACAAGGGTCAGTAAGACATTCTATTTTATGTCTTTACAGGATAATAGAAATACCCATCTTCAAGAAATCAAAAGGCCTTGGACACCTAGATGTCTAAAGCAGAAGGGAAGGGCCTATTGATACCAATATACTCTACAAGGTAATATCTCACTGCCCAACATCAATATCTCTTTAACTCTAAAAAAGTTGTGGTCCTGACTCAATTATAAATCCAGCTGACTTTGGAGTTAGAATGTGGCTCTTTCTTTCTCTAAACTCAAGCATGTTGCTAAAAAAAATTACGATATTCTGTCCCATATCAGAAGAGCCAACTGTTGTAGGACAGAGAAAGCCAATAATCTAGGGACCATTGTTGTCATGATTCTATTTCTCTCCATGCTTATTCTTGATTCCTTGGAATCCTTCTTCACATGTTATGTCATCTAAAAGTCTAAACTTTATGTTTTAATATTAATAGTGTTCACGTTTTCCACAGTAAAATATAAATGTTTCCAATAGCAATCTCTGAAGTCTCCAGAAGGAAGATGGGGCCCCACAACAATGACTCTACCCAGTCTATAATGATGTCATTGAGCTCATAAATGTCACTAAATGATCAGCTTTGGAATAAAAACTCTTCAGGACATTTCCAAGATGAGATGGTTAATAATGTTACACTTCTAGCCAGAACTCCAGACATACCTTACCCGTTCCTTTGAGACTGGATACAAATGTTACAGGTAATCATTATAAGACTTAACCATTGTTTTAGCTTTCTTTGTCCCCTAGAGAGCAGGAAGCAATTTTAAGAAAACGAAGCCTCCTCTCCCCAAAAGTGTTACATTTTCAGGGTTATGCATAATTGTCATCTATCATCTATTAGGGGTTGGTTATAAGTTATAATAGGGTTGTGGTGGAAGAATAAAGTTTAAACTCAGGATTCTCTTTTAGAAAAGAAAAAAAGGGGAAGAGATAGGATAGGATATTAAGGTAGATTATTGTATCTACTTGTAAACTAATTTAGGAAACTATCAGCCTTAGATAATTTGCACTGGTATGGATTCTTGTATATTGATACAAATGTAAACTATTTTTCTATTCCTATTTAAGATAATTTATATATCAATATAAATTCAAAACTATGATTGTCATACATATGTTTCTACTCCTGTTTGAAATATTTTATATATTGATACAAATGTAAAATTATAATTTTCATACTGTATGTATGTTCTACCTCTGTTTAGGATATTTTATATATTGATAAATATTAAAGATATTGTAGTAATATTGCACTATACATTTCTACCTCTGATTAAGATATTTTGTATAATGTTACAATTTTGAGGTCATTGTTTACAGATTGCTTAGTGTTATATGTGAAACCTTAGTCCTTAAGTTATTTAGGTTGTTAAGAACTACAGGTTTACAGTTACTCATGCTTGTAATAATCATAGTCACGACTAGGTTTTCCAGATATACAGAAATGTATGTCAGATAGATAGGTAATCTTCAAACACTTCATGGACCTAGAGAATATGGCATTTAAATGTTTTGATAACTTAGAATTCTTTTGACATGAGACACAATTGCTCCTGGCAGCACCAATCTACTAAAGAATGTTGGGTTTCTAAGGCACTCCATATGAAAGTTTGTTCTCTTTTTGTCAAAAAACGGCCTACTTGGCAAAGAACTGTCCTTGCCTCGCCTGCTGACAGTATGCATGCTGTCCTCTCCAGATGAGCAAGACACAAGGAAAAGTGACTACTGAACCTTGCCAAGGCAAGGTAAGGAGCTCTTTCAAAAGTCCTGCTTCTGAAAATGGTCTGTCAGATATTCTAGACCTGTAGCCAAAATAGATGCCCCAGTGATGCTGAGAAACATTAGGTGACTGTCCAGGATGCCAACTGTCTCTGTCAATTCTTGTAATTTCTCAAAAGCTGTTTGCTTGCACTTCCTGTTTACTCAGGGAATATTATTTTTCTTCACAGGTCTTTGATGGAGTTGAAGACTAAATAGTTACGGTTATAATGCTCCCATATCTTAGTTAAGAACATTTTGGGTACTAAAATTAGAATCTGCAGGATAGGACAGCTATTGTAGTAATCTCTGTAACTTGCCATTTACCTATGGTTTGGACATTTCTGGAAATTTAATATGTGTTTCTTATTTGATGACTTTCTTTTTGGTTATATTTCTATTTTTGTTTACATTATTATCTTTCCCTTCTCCCAAACAATACTTGATAATCATTCCTATTGTATATAGTTTTATTGTAGGTTAGAATTTTGTTATTTAGACAAAAAGGAGAGATGTAGTGGGTACCTGTTCCACCTATGACCTTGATAACCAGCCCCTAGGGTGTGGTCTCAGGGCTAGTTTAGGACCTGAGGGGCACATACTCTCACTTTCTTCTCTCCTTCATGGACTTGGATGAGGTGGACTGACTCAGGTGTCAGGAACATCATGGGACAGGACTTCAGCCTTCCACGACTCTGTGATGATTTTCCTTATTTTGTTTAGTGAGTTGTTTTCTCCAATTTATGTCCTAAAAACTCCCTGTACCCCTAAAGCAAACTCCCTTGATTTCTTGCTATACATTCCTGCTGTGCATACTTGTGAATTCTAGGTATTTTCTATAACTAGAATTATACAAATGATTGTTTTTTGGTTTTTTTTTTTTGGGCCTAGGTCTCTTTAGTTAGCATATTGTCAGCATGTCTTAGTTCATGTTTCTATTGCTATGATAAAACATAATGACCAAAAAGAAAATTGTGTAGAAAAGACTTTATAAGCATTGAAGAAAGTCAGGATAGGAGCTCAAACAGGGCAGGAACATGGAGGCAGGAATTGATGCAGAAACCATGGAGCAGTACTGCTTATTGACTTGCTCCCCCTGGCTTTGCCATTCTGATTTATTATAGAACCCATGACCACCAGCCCAGTATGGCACCACCCACAATGGGCTGGGACCTCTCTCATAACTCAAAAAAATGCCCTATAAATAGCTTTGAATACATCTGCACAGGAGACAGTTTCCAAAATAGAATATCAATAGCAAGATTGACAATTAACAAATGGGACCTCCTGAAATGGAAATGCTTCTGTAAGGCAAAGGACATTGTCAATAGGACAAAAACAGCAGCTTGTAAAATGAAAAAATATTTTAACCAATTCCGTATCTGACAGACAGGTGATCTCAAAAATATATAAAGAATTTAAGAAGCTAGACATCAAAAAAACCAAATATTCAATTTAAAAATGGGGAACAGATCTAAACAAAGAATTCTTAACAGAAGAATCTCAAATGGCAGAGAAATGCTCAATATCCTTACCCATCAGGGAAATGAAAATCAAAACTACTTTGAGATTCCCTCTGACATCTGTCAAAATGGCTGAGATCAATAACACAAGTGACAGTGAACGCTGGTGAGGATATGGAGCAAGGGTGCGTGTGCAATCTTGTACAGTCACTTTGGAAATCAATATGGCAGTTTCTCAGGAAACTGGGAATTGATGTGCCTCAAGACTCAGCTATTCCACTCTAGGGCATATGTCCAAAATAATTCCCATACTACCACAAGGATATTTGCTCAATTCTGCTCAATGCAGCTTTATTCATAATAACCAGAAACTGGAAACAACCTAGATGTCCCTCAATCAAAGAATGGATAAAGAAAATGTGGTGTATTTACACAATGGATCCAGCTGTTAGGAAAAAAAAAAAAAAGACATCATGAAATTTGCAGACAAATGGACAGAACTAGAAAAAAATATCCTGAGCAAGGCAACTCAGATCCAGAAAGACAAAAATGATATGTACTCACTTGAAAGTGGATATTAGCTTTAAGGATAATCACACTATAATCTACAGACCAAGTAACAAGGAGGACTCTAGGGGCAACACTTGGATCTCCTTGTGAAAGGAAAATAGAATCAGTTTTGTAGGTGGGGATGGAAACAAGAGGAATCAGGTTGGGGAAGCAAGGACAGAGGGAGAGAGTGCAGGGACAGATGACTGGAAACTGTCCATCTTCGGTAACCTGGCAAGGCTCCAGTGGTGGGACTGGGACACCAACCCAGCCATAAAACCTTCAACTCATACTTTTCTAGCCTGCAAGATGTGCTGCGGCAATGGTGACTCAGAAATTGTGAGACTGGTCAACCAATGACTGGTCTAACTTAAGGCCCAAGCCATGAGAGGAGCCCATGCCCAACACTAGATGGCCAGGAACCAAAATTTGGATAGCTCAGAGATCTAGGATAGAACCAAACACAACTGACCAGGAAAGAGAGAGAGAGAGAGAGAGAGAGAGAGAGAGAGAGAGAGAGAGAGAGAGAGAGAGAGAGAGAGAGAGAAAGGAAGAAAGGAATGAAGGAAAAAAAGAGGCAATGAAATGATTCCTAATGATATTCTGATATTCTGCTATACTCATAGATTAGTGCCTAATCCAGTTATCATCAGACAGGCTTCCCCCTTCAGTGACTGATGAGAAAATACGGAGCAACCCACACCCAAACATTAGATGAAATTTGTGTGAACCCTGCAGAAGAGGGGAGGAAGGAGTACAGGAAGCAGAGGTATTGAGGATACCAGGAAAACACAGCCCACAAAATCAACAATGCAGAGTTCATAGGGGCTCACAGAGATTGAAGTGGGAATCACTGAGTCTGTATGGGTCTGTGCTAGGAAATCCTCTGCATATATACTGTGATTGTTTAGCTTGAGTTGTTTGTTGGACTCCTAACAGTGGGAGAGAGGATGTTTCTGACTCTTTTGTCTGCTCTTGGGACCATTTTTTTCTCCTACTGGGTTGCCTTGTTTGGCCTTGATATTTCCCTAGTTTTATTACATCTTGCTATGCCATCTTCAGTTGCTATCACTGGGAATCCTGCTCTTTTCTGAAATGAAACAGAGGAGCCGTGAATTTGGGGAAAAGATGGAGGGCACTGGGAGGAGTAGAGGGAGGGGAGGCTGTGTTGGGATGTATTATATGAGAGAAGAATAAATTAAAAATAAAAAAAAATGCCCTACAGCTGGATCTTATGGAAGCTTTTTTTCAATTTAGGCTCTCTCTTCTCAGATGACTTTAGCTTCTGTCAAGTTGACATAAAATTAGCCAGTAAAATTGAGCCCTTGTGAACTTGAGACACAAACACTTCATGTTAAGCCATAACCTTCCCTTTCAAGCTCATCACTATGACCACACATTTAAAACACCAAAACGTAAAATATTTTACAAACTTAAAATTTTCCACAGCCTTTATAAATTTAAACACTTTAAAATTCAATCTCTTCAATAATTCAAAGTCTCTTTTAAAACATAATATCCATTTAAAAATTCAGTCTCTCAACTGTGTGCTCCTATGAAATAAAAAATAAACACTTCCTTTCTTCAAGAGGAACATACCAGGGCACAGTTATAATCAAGACAAAAAAAAACCCACCAAACTCCAAAAATATAAATAACTCAACATCCATTGTCTGGGATTCACTCACAATCGTCTATGCTCCTCAAAGTGGCTTGGGTCTCTTCCCTGGCTCTACCCTCTGTAACACACATAGATTGTCTTCTAGGCTCAAGCTAGCTTCACTCTATTGTTGTTGCTGTTCTTGGTGGTCTTCCTATGGAACTGGCATCTCCAAAATGCTGACGACTGTGATGCACATTTACCATTCACCTCTCATAGCCTCTCTTCACGTTGCCAAGCCTCAGCTTCTCTGCATAACCCCTTCAATCCTGGGCTTTCAACTGCTGCTGAGTCTTCACCTTCATCTACAGCTTCTCCTGTCCTTTCACAATGCCAAGCCTCAACTACTTTACATGACTCTTCATGCCTTCAAAACCAGTACCACCTGGGTGATTCTTATATACCAAGTTTGGCTGCCAGTGTAAGGTACAACCTTGGCCCTCTCTGGAACACAGCTTCTGTGTGCTCTCAGGAAACACCTCCCAGAGATTATACCTCAACAATACTGGTCTCTTCTTAATCACCGTTAATTTCTCAACTCCAGCCAACCAGCATCAAGTATTCCAGCAATACTTCAGTAGTTCTGGTATCTTATTAACAGCTGATTCTTCAGCCCCAGCTAACCAAAACCTCAGAAACTTACTTCAAATTGACCCTGATAGAGAATATAAATTTCACTCTGAAATTTCAGAAGCTGTGTCTCCATAGCATGGCCTCCAATATTGCCATTAACATTGTTGTCTTCCAAGATCCTACATATCACCAAGCTTTGAAACCTCTATGGCTATTCTTGCATAAAGTTCCAGAGTCTTTACATAATCCTCCCCAAAACATCATGGTTAGGTCTGGCACAGCAATACTCTACGATCCTGGTACCAACTTGTCTTAGTTCGTGTTTCTATGGCTGTGATGAAACATCATGACCAGAAAGTAAGTTGGCTTACTTTTATATCACTGTTCTGTATCAAAGGAAGTCAGGATAGGAATTCAAATAGGGCAGGAACCTAATGGCAGGAGCTGATGAGAAGCCATGAAGGGATGCTGCTTACTGGTTTGCTCCTTGTGGCTTGCTCAGTTTGATTTCTTAAAAATCCCAGGACCACCAGCCTAGGGAGGGTACCACCCGCAACAGGCTAGGCCATTTCCTATCAATCACAAATTAAGAAAATGTTCTACAGCCAGATATATGGAGGCAGTTTCTCACCTCCTTTCAGATAACTAAGCTTGACACAAAACCATCCAGTACACAGGGTCCATCCATGTTTCAATATGTATTAACAATATCTTTCTTTTGTTACTGAATAATATTCTTATATGAAAACATTTAATTTACTTATTCATCACTTAACAAAAATTGTTTGAGTCTTTTTCACTTTAGACTATTGGTTCTCAACCTCCCCAATGCTGCAACCCTTTAAACACAGTTGCTCATGCCGTGGTGACATCCAACCATAAAATTATTTCATTGCTACTTCATTACTGTGATTTTGCTACTGTCATAAATGGTAATGTAAATATTGGACATGCAGGATATCTGACATGCAACTCCCAAAGGGTTGAGAACCTCTGCTTTAGACTAATGTTAATTATGTTATCAAAAGCAATTTATGTGTAAATATACACACACACATACATTTTAATTCTCTTGGGTATCTCTGAATAATATTGATGACTCATACGGTCATTCTGTGATTAACCTTTTGAAACATAATGCTTAATTTTTAAAATTTTATTTCAAAAAATAATCCTTTTGCTTAGGGAACGCCATGGAAGATAAACTGGAAACAGTGTAAAAGTCAGAGAGGATGAAGGACATCAGGAGAGCATATCCCTCTAAATCAAGTAAGCAAGGATCATAGAAACTCACAGACCAAAGCAACAAGCATAGGGTCTACACAGGGACTGCTCCAGGCCCTCTGTGTGTGTGTATATATATATATATATATATTATAGCTTTTAGCTTAGTATTTTTATAGGAATCCTGAATGTGAGAATAAGTGTGTCCTGTATTCTTGTGCCTGATACTGAAGCTATTTTCCTTCTGATGGTTGCTTGGTCCAGGCACAATGTGATAGTTTTTATTGTTCTATCTTATTATATTTCATTTTGTTATGTTTTGTTGTCATCTCTTAGAAACCTGTTCTTTTCTAATGAGAGACAGAAAGTAAGGGATCTGGACTGAAGGGAGGTGGGGAGGAAATGGGGGTATTAAATAAGGGCTCTAATAAGGACAGATTGTATGAGAAAACAATCTATTTTCAATAAAAATATAAAACAGAATACTATCCACCCACAAGTATAATTAAACATGTGAAGGCAGTCTGTAGTTGAGAAGGCTGCAACAGGAACACATTCTATAGGTGATTTCTGCTCAAACATTTATGAGCTCCTCTGGAAAGATAAGTGCTATGCTACACTATCAGCAAATGTGTGTAGTCTAACGTAAAATAGTAGTTTTAATGCTAATTATGTGAACAATGTTCAGACCAACTGTATTTTTTGCTCTGTGCAGCCATAGCTTATTACTTTCTGCTTGAGCTCACACTAGACATTCTGCTGTTGTGTGGCCCAACTTCATTTACTATAAGGGAGCCATGAAAAGGCTCAGGCTGTATGCCATTGCCTCTGATAGTGTCTCCATGTTAAATATAATGCATCCAACCAAGGCTCTGCCCATCAGAAAGCAATAACCTGAACTGTCCTCAATGTACTACAGCTGAACATTTCAAGGTGAGATTGTGAAATGACAGTCTGTTTCTCTACTCTCCACCCACTTTTCTTTAAACTGGATTCATTGTTTTCTGTCTTTGGGATCTGAGGAAAGGCTCTTACATTTTAGTTCTTTCATCCATGAAACTAATATACTTTTAAGTGTGGTGATTTAGTAAAAAAAAAAAAAAAAAAAAAAAGATGTGTGAATCCTCATTATATTCCCTAGCATTTTATCTAAGCATTTAATGGAAGTGATCCAGTACTTGTGGACATTATTATTTTATTTATTTGATAAGCTCATGTGTTAGTCCTATTATGTAGCACAGTGTTGAGAATATGAGTTGCTCTCCAAGACATGTTGAGTAAAGAAGCAAATGTGTGCATCTAGGTTACTCTGAGAGAGATATGCAACTTCATGTTTGTAGTTTTTAAATTTTCTTAAAATTTGGACTTTAAAACTAAAATTACCCATTTTATAAGACCAATTAGAGGAAGCTGTTGGAGGAATACCCACTGGAGGACAAAAATTATTACCCATGGCAAGTCTGTCAAACTTAGTCTTGAGCCTCACATTATAGTATGAGGAAGGAGATATGTGTGTTTTTTTTTTTTGTGTGTGTGTGTGTATGTGTGTGTGTGTGTGTGTGTGTGTGTGTGTGTCAATAAACTGGGTTGTGGTCACATCCTCCATACTTTCTCTTACTGTGAAAGACAATATCACATCCCAGACAATAGTTCCTCTAGAACTACCTGCTCTCCAGTTGAGCACAGGGTTTTGGTGTTGTTGTTTGTATTGCTTCTTGTTTTTCCTGATGACTCAGCAAGTTCAGAGAGTGGAAGAAGTTAAGAATTCTCTATCCAGGAGAACTGCTAGAGTAAGGCCACATGCACTGTCTATACTCAGTGTTATAGAAGCCATCCTCACAAAATGCTGGTCCTCTGCTGCCAGAAATTTCTATTTTGATGAGCAAGGGCTCTCTGAATTTTTGTTGTTCTTGAATTTCTGGTGGGGTGTGCTCTGTTTATTTTTGAAGCTATAGATGGCTATGATTTTAGACAGGGTAACTTCAGAGCTGTCTTTTAGAAATAAATTGAGAATTATTTGTGAAGGTAGGTTTTGGATCCATGATAAAATATAAAATGGTACCTTTTCATCCTAAAGAAAAAAAATAATCTTCCTTGCAGAGCCTGTACCATAGAATCGCTCTTGAATAGATGGTCTAACTTAAATCCTGGATTCTACATCTAACTGTGTTTTGTCTATGTGGCAATTCCCACTTTTAATAGACTGAAATCCTAAAATCCATCTTGAAGGTTGTTTCAGACATTATTGACAACATTGTCATAGAGGTTTTTATAGAGTCAGACAAAGAACAGGAATTTATGAACATATTAGAGATGTGTTTTATGGTGGCTGATGAGAAACATTCATTTCTTCCCACAAGTGATCTTCATCCTGACTAGAGTATATGAAGTTTCCATTTTCTAATGTTTCAAAGCAAGTACCACGTATGTGGAAAATTAGTGCAAAGTGACTCCAAGAATTAGCAGTTCCTGATATGTTAGGGGCTCCAGGAACAGAAACAGCTTTGTGATAAAAGTGTTCTGAGAGTCAGGCACATTCTGGATTGGTCAAAGAAAAATGAGAACTAAATTAAAAAAAAAAAAAAAGCATTGAGATCTTTCCACACAGAACTATACTGATCACCCACTCTAGTGATCTCCTGGAGAAGAGGAGAAAATTGCATAAGAATGCAATACTTAAAAAAAATTGGAAGGACTCAAAATGCTGTTTCTCTTCAGGCAGAGCTTGCAGGGAAGCTAGCTTTTTATTCCTTCCAACTGCTCTCCTGTTGCCTGCATGGTGGCACTTAGGCAGCATCTTCAGCGGACTGTTCTACATCACTGTGCAGCCCACATCCCAGGCCAAGTCTGGATGCTGTTATACGTCCATGCCCCACTGACTGGGCATTTCACTGTTTCCTTTGTTCAGTTGTGAAGATTTTTGCCAGGCTCTCCCTGACATGGACAACTGCTTCCTGTGGGCCGATTAATTACACCCTGGACTGTTGACTCTGGAACTTGAGCAAAGTAGAGACACGACTCTATTATCAGAGGTTACAGACTCCAAATGTGCAGCCTAGAGTACCACTAGCCCAGAGTCTCTAGGTTTTAATTTTCCCAAGGAATTACTAAAACCCACATTTATTATAGTCTATTTTGCTGAATGCTTGATTTGAATGAAATTTTATACATAGGAAAGTGTCATTTAGCCCAGTCTTATATATATATATATATATATATATATATATATATATATATATATATGTACACATTGTGCTTGATTATTTACCAAGTGCTTCCTTTATTGTCCCACTAGATCTTTTCAAGGTAAATAAACCTCACCCTCATTCATAGGTAAGAAAAATGTAATTTACAGGGATTAGAGGATTTGTAATAACATATACAGAGATTAAGAAGACTAAATTCAGACGTCATCCCCCATTTGAGTTCATTGCAGCAACCAGAAGCTCTTTTGAATGTCCTTCCATATTAACTATCCTGTTCCTCCCTTATTGTCTTCCATTCCTCTGCCCCCTGGACCACTCTCCACTTGAAACATCCTGCTTAACTTATGGCAGTGGCTTTCATTTGGTGCCTGTTGTACGCTGTGTTTGGCATCAGCTTCTGCTTTCTTGGATTCTGAAAATCTTCTGAATTTTGTCTTCTAGCTTAATGGTCTGGTGCTCAATTGAAAACCATTTAGTCTGACACATGGTTTATTACCACATTCAATATTAACAGATCATACAAACAAGTATAGGATAATTGTGCCCAGAAGAGGGAACCAGAACTAAAGTACAACTTGACTCTACATGTTTGTTTTCCAATTGTCATGAGCAGCCAAGTCCTCAAACGCAGGAGATATCCCACTATTGTTCGTAGGGTCTATAGCATCTTGGAGGAGGGCACAGTGAGCATCTCAATTCAGGAAATAATAAGTTAAAGGTCCACAATGTACCTTGTTCAGTGGAAGGATATTTGTGGACTTTATTTCCTGGGGTTCCTAACATACCAGGAAGTACTGATTATTGGAGACAATACGTAGTAATTTTCCACATATATGGTATGTACTTTAAAAACTATGCGAAGAGTTTGATGGGGAGAGGGAGAGTTGGAAATGATTTAATTGCAAATGCACTATTCTCATGAATGAAATTCTCAAAAAATAAAAAAAAGTTAATTCAAAAGAAGGGGTGCTACCTTTAAAGATACAACTTCATGCAGCCCAGCACAATATGAAGAGATGGAGAAATTTTGAATGAACAGTAGGCTTTGTTTTTGTTGATTTCATGTTTCATACAGACATTTCTCCTTTTAATACTGAACAGATCTGTCCCATTTACTTTTGCATAGTGCTTTACAGTTCACAGATATTGTCTCACATGCTCCCCATAAAACTGAGTGAAATAGATGAAGCCTGTCTTCTTAGTTACTTTTACATTTGCTGTGATAAAATACTCTAAAGAAAGTAATTTAAGGTGTTGAAGGGCTAATTTTGGCTCACACTTCAAGGCTACAGTGTTTTATAGTGGCAGGAACTTGAGACATCTGTTCACATTGCAACTGGGTCAAGATGCTTGTACTCAGATGACTTTTTCCTTTTTATATACTCTGGGATTGAAACCTAAGGCATGGTGCTACCCACAGTGGGTATATATTACTTGTCAGTTAAGCTAATTAAAGTAATTCCCATAGGCATCCCCAGAGACCAACTTCCTAGATGATCCTAAATCTCATTAAGGTTACAACTGAAATTAACCTTCACAACAAATTTATTCTAATTTCAAAAAAATAAATTTTCATATTGTTTATAATCATTCCTTACCTATGCTGATTTTAATAAATGATAATCAATGGAGTCTGAGTTTTTCTTTAAAAAACAAGGCAAAACAAACAAAAAATAAGAGAGAAGTGACTACAGAACACTGTTTATCAGACTTCCATCAAGGAGATAAAACACCTGACAAAACAACTTAGGAAGGTGGACATTTACTTTGACTCTGGTTTCAGGAGATTCTGTCCACAGGCCTGACCCGGTTCTGCAGATTCTGGACCCATGATGAAGCGGAACATACGGTGGTGGGAGCATGTGGCAGAAGCTACTCACTTTATGATAGTGGGAAACATATAGGGAGGTGGAGAGAGACAGAGAGACAGAGAGACAGAGAGACAGAGACAGAGAGACAGACAGACAGACAGACAGACAGATCCTGAGGGAAGCGAGTGAAAAAGTATAAGAAGAGTCATGGCAAGATGTAGACACCAAGGTTTCACTTCCAACGACCTACTTCCTCCAATTCAGCCCCACTTCCTGTTTTTTTTTTTTTTTTTACCGCCTTTTATTGATGCTAGCACATTATAAACAATTAAACAGATTCATCTTTTGGTTGCATCAAAGCCCCCAGACTCTAATCTCTTCCTATAAGATTACAGCCCAGCAACCAAACCACCATTATATGAATCTGTGAAGGATATTTCATTCTGAAACCATAATAATATTTTAGTGTTTTAATGCTTCATTCCAACTTTAGGGTTGTTGCTGCACACCTTGCTCAGGCCTATGTATTTGTTAAGTGGAGAAGCCAGACAGAACATCCCATGTCCTCAAGAGTAATCCTATGGTGATCCTACCACTGGCTTACACTATTCTGTTAAGATATGAGCAGTGATAGGGCCTTGCTCTGAGATAGTAGACAGCATGGGAAAGAACACAGAAGCCATCTGAGGAAACATCAACAGTGTGCAGTGTCCTATAGCTGTTTAGGATTGCTGGTGACACAATGAGTAATGTTTTGTTCTTCATGTGTGCTGATATCGCTTTTCCATTGAAGTGGATCTACCTGTATTCTTAAAGTAGAAGCACATGGAGGAGAGCACAACAGACTCATAAACAACAAACATGCCTGGGATTTTAGGCCAGTTGTTGGCAGAAGCTTTCACTATTTTCTAAGTTGAGCTTGAATGTCATGATGCTCAACTGGAGTGTTGCTGTACTATTAGACTACGTCTTGTCATCCAGAGGCTCCCGCTATATTTTTTCCAACTGACATTTGTAGAACCACTGCATACCCATGGATACCATCCCTTCTCCACATCCATAAGGTCGGTGTTGGCTTATCCATTTTCTTACAGTTTTAGCCAGCAGTTTTAGATGTCTTTACAGATTACCAGAAAATGAGGGGACTGGAGCTGACCCAAGTTACACTTCATCAGTGTTCAACAAAAGAGGTACAAGGTAGGAAAGAAAAGAGAAAAGCTATGTGGAAATGGGTTCTAATGAAAGAACACCAGTGAAGCAGAAAATAAGGTCATTGCCATGTTATTTGGCCCCAATTTTCTACATTTATAAGCTGTCTGTTCTAACAATATGAGGCCTTCTGGTACATGTAAGGGTGCTTTTTTCTAGTACTGTAGCTCTCACATTGGGGGAGTGGGCTGTGTTGCCATCCCACATAAGACGGTTTTAGACAAAAAGAGGGAAAGTATCACAGGATCATTGTCATCAATGAGAGGATGCTGCTAGCCCCCAACAGGAAAGAAATGGCTAGACTGAATGCACAGGGGGGATCTGCCTACCACTGTGCCTTGTTCTTGACACCTGTTATTGGTGGCACTGGCTGTGCTTTGCCTTGCTTATGTTTGACTGAGCCTGTTCTGAAATGTTTCATCGCAGTCTCATTTCTTTTCATAAACACCATTCTCTATAAAATCTTCATTTTTGACTTGTATATTTCCTGAAGGAAAATTTATATTTATTTTACTATTGATTAAAATCACAGCCTTTAATGCATTCACTCTGTTTTTTAATCTGTAATAAAAAAATACATACGTACTAGTGTATTTCCTCCCAATCCAAATCTTAGCTTTTGTGAATAGTGCTGTAATAATGACATGGAAGTATCTGTGAAGTGCTGACTTAGATTCCTTCAGTCACATACCTAGAAAAAGCAAATCTGGATCACATAGTAGTTTTATTTTTCGTCTTTGGAAGAATATCTATAGTGATTCCTATAGTGGCTGCACCAGTTTATATTCCCACCATCCATTCATAAGGTTTCGTTTTTCCTATACCCTGGTCAGCAATATTTGTTTCTTTCTTGATGATAACTGTTCTAACAGTGGTTGGGTAGGAAGAGCACTATAGAATTCCCTTGGGATATTTTTGACAGTAAAATGCAAGTTAAATCAAATAAATCTTTCATAAAAGATTTGTCTGAAGATACAAATGAAAATTTTAAATCATATAACAGAAATAGCTGTACCTCCTTTTTTATTGTTGTATTATTCACAACAGTCAAGTTAAAGAATTAACCTAGATGTCCATCAACAGAATAGATGAAAGAATCATAGGCTACATATACAATGAAGCTATATCCAGCCAAGAAGAAGAATGAAATTCTCTCATTTGCAGGAAAAATTAATGGAATGGTAGATCATTGTAGTAATATGTGAAATGAGGAAGACTGGGAAATATAAATATTCTCTCTATATGTGGAATCTTGTTTTAATGCACATGAATATAATGCATATACAATACATAGAGCATAATAATCTGAGGACTATTTACAAAATTAAAGAGAATTAGTGAACAGATAGAGGAGTGCATTCTTTATTTTCCTTGGTGTTGTGACAAATGCCTGAGAAAACATCTCAAGAAAGAAAGAATTCATTTTGGTTCAAAATTTGAGGATACAGTTTGTCATGGTGAGAAGGCATGGTGACAGGAACTTGAAGAAGCAGCTGGTCATAATTTCTCTGTGGTTAGAAAATAGAGAAAGGTGAGTAGTGGTGCTCAGCTCCCTTTCTCCATTTAATTCAGTCTAGAACCCAAGGTATGGAATAGTACTGCCTACATTGAGGGTGGCTCTTCTCACCTCAATTGATTTTGTCTAGATAATTCCTCACAGACACTCCCAGAGATTTGTTTCTATGATGATTCCAAATCCTATCAAGTTGACAATCAAGATTATTCATCGCACCACTAATCTTTGTCAATTTGACCTCCAAATATATTTAAGCCATTTTCTTCCACCCCATGTCCAGATAGACTTATGTCAAATTCATATTGCAAAGCACCATCAGCCCATTTTCAGAAATCTCCATAATCTAACAATTCCAACATTGTTTAAAGGTCCAAAGTCCAAATGTCTTTTGAGACTCAAGCAACCTCTTAGTTGTGAGATTATCCAAAATAAAAATCAATTTACATACTTTTAATATACAATAGCACAGAATAAACATTTCAAAAGGGAAGAATGTGGGCACAGCAAGGAAGTTTCATGTCAAATCAAGATAAAAACCCAACAAGGAGGATGGGATATGTGGCTCAGCAGTAGAGTACATGCTTGACATGGACAAGAAAATCAGCTCAACCCCTGCTACTCACTACAAAACAGAAGGTAGAAGTTTGAGACTGGAGAGGCTCAGAGGATAAGAGCACTTGATATTCTTCTAGAGGTCAAGAGTTTATTTTCCAGCACCCACATGCAACTCAGAAACACCTGTAGTTTCAGTTCCAGTGGACCCAGTACCTTCACATTCCACGCATGCCCACACATGCATACGTACACAAACCTGCACGCATGCAAGCAAAACACTCACCCATATAAAATAAAACTAAATTTTTAAAAAGACATCCTTTCTCTCAATTAAAATAAACAAAAAGAGCAGGAAAACAAAAACCCCTGTAGCTCTCTGTCTAATGTCTAGTAGTCATGATGAAATTATCTGGCCTCCAGAGAGTTTGTACGAGCTCCACTTGACACACGTGGCTTTTCTCAGTGGACACCTCATGATCCTGGCCTCTCAGACTCACTGGGACCTCCATTTTACCTTAGGCTTCACCTTTATAATTTCATGCTGTGGCCTGCCTGACCTCATGATTCTGTGGACTCAAGACACCACAAATCTTGTCAATCCTCCATCTTTATCCCTATAAAACCAGCACTGCAGGGACGCTGCTGCTAGGTTCTTTTGCCAGCTCAGGATTGAGCTTTGCCTGATTTGACCCTTCATAACTCATTCAGTGCTTGTTTGGAGTAGGGAACCCCTGGGATGACATTCTCCGTTTAAACTCAGGCCTTTGAAATGAATTTGGATTTACACAAGTTAGAGCCTCTGGCAAATGGGTTCCCCTTCCAGGCACCTGTGCCCTGACCTCGCTTCGTAGTTCACATTTCTGTAGTGATTACAATGGCTTTGTCTCCTTCACTTTGCTTCTCTGCAAATTTAAATTTGCTCACAAACCTTTCTTACCAAACTGCATGTTTTTGTTGTTGTTCTCACTGTTGACCTGGATGAAAATGCCATGACTAAGCCAACTGTTTTATACAATGAATATAGGCTAAAAATAAAATAAATAAAAAGTCTAAGAACTCTCCTGATATCTATCCTCATCCTTTTCTGTCTTCATGATAACCAGAACCACTTACCCATGAGGTCTGTCCTATTTGAAATTCAAAGACAAACAAAACAGTGAAGGGAACCAAAGGTTTCCAACAGCAAAATTCCTTTGCTTCAGTTTCCCCTCTGCCTACTTACTCATCTCTGTTTTTGTTCATACATTTGTATCTGTTGCTACTGTATTTGCAAATTTGCTATAAATCTAAAATAATTCTGAATTCTAAAATAAAACGTCTGTTTTTAGGCAGATAGGACATATTGTCTTTTCATTGTCTCCATTTCCATTCCCACTCATTACTTAGCTTATGAGCATCCAAAGCACAGATTACTATCCTGAAAGGACTCTGAAATTCTACCTATGATGTCTGTGTTGGTAAATGCAGTTCTTACCATTTGTCTTTATCTTGCCTGACTCCACAGTCATATTGAATATCTCTGATCATCCTTTCCAATATTAAACATAGTGTCAGAGGAAATGCACAGCCCTTCTTGACAGTGGGAAAACTTTGGAAAGACTTGCAGTCCAGAGAATGGCAAATTCAAATGAGAGCAAGTTTAAGCACAGGCTGTACTTGAGCTTCAGAGAGCTGCTTGGAATATAGTTTTCCTGACTAGCCGAATTTCAAAACTGTGTGTTGTAGCCATGTGTGTTATCACAGACTAACTGAGGTTGATTAAAACCAATCTGGAGATAATTATTCCAAATTTGAGCTGTAGCCAAAGAACAATCAATATTTTACCTGATTACTGGAGTGAACTCATTTTTTCATTTCTCCCTTGGCCTCTTCTGCTCACATTCCTCCCATGCCTTTAATTTCCTCTTATGGAGTTTTACATGCTACCAGAACTTCTCCCCCTCTTACATAAATAGCAAATGCTTCACTCTTGGCACTCAGAGCATTGCTCACACTTTAACTGTATGATTTCATTTGATCCTTAGACTTCCTTTGCTTTTATCAGGCTCTCAATATTCACTTGGTCTCACCCATTCTATTAGAATTCCCTTGCTGGTATCTCCCAAACCAAGGCTTCTAGCCCAGACCTTACAAGTCTACTGCATATTTGCAAAGACAACTGACTACTGAGTATATTCACTCTGTCTGATGCACCTGATGAACTCCATGAAAAAAAGTAGATGTTTTACTTTGAAAGTTCAACACCATATATAGGCTTTCTATACTTAGCTAATGGCAGTTTAATCTTTCCACTTGCAGGAATTCCAGACTCCTCTAACCTCATAATGCCCCATCTCTCTGTCTCTAGCTTCAAAATAAACTAGAACATGATCAACTTTGCCAACTCCATGGCTGCCATATTGGCCAGCCCCACAACTACCACGGCTACCAATTATCATCATAATCATCATCAACATAATCATCATGAGCACAGCTGGAGAAGTTTACAAGAGTCACCTGACTGGTTTTCATACTTCTCATGTGTTATGGGTGTGAATAAACATCCCATTTTTCTTGGGACTTTCCTGGTTTTGTCATTGACAGTCCCATGTCTCAGAAATCCTTCCAACCAGGAGATTTGGGACCAATAATCACCTTGTCTGACATCTCCACTTAAGATGACACCTAGAATCATTTTCTTAAAAATGTATCATTATTCTAACTAAATCATTTAATGATTTCTCATGTCACTCAGAATAATACCCTTCAATGCCTGTGAGGCCCCTGCTCTGCAGCCCCCTGCTGCCTCTCCCCTGTTTTCTTATGTAGCACGAATCTTAAAGGTTCTTATTAATAAAAACAAACCCAGAGCCAGGTATTGGGGTGAACACTGGAAGATCAGAGAAGCAGACAAGCCATAGCTACCTCACCTTGCCAGTTCCTCAGCTGATCCTATTTCCTCAGACTGGATGCCTCTCAGCTGAACGGTGCTGCTCAAAAGCCTAAAAGTTTAACCAGGCTCTAGTTCTTCCTCCCCACGCCTTAAATACCTTTCTGCTTTCTGCCATCAGTTCCTGGGATTAAAGGCATGAGTCACCATGCCTAGCTGTTTCCAGTGTGGCCTTGAACTCACAGAGATCCAGGTGGATCTCTGCCTTTGGAATGCTAGGATTAAAGGTGTGTGTGCCACTATTTTCTGGCCTCTAAATCTAGTGACAGTTCTGTTCTCTGACCCCAGATAAGTTTATTAGGGTGCACAATATTTTGGGGGACACAATACCACAACATTCTTACTTATGTAGAAGCAGCAACAGTAACACTTTGAAGCATCAAGTGCCTCCCTCCTTAGAGCCTTTCTTCTGATTGCTTCATTTGGGGACTACTCATGGCTCATGCTTCCTTTTATTTTAGGTCTTCTAAGTTGTTAATACCTTATATTTATGTTTAAATATTTCAATGTCCACTCTCCAAATCTGAATCTTTTTTTCATTCTTTGCTATTTCTCTATCATCTCTCAACGTTTCATTCCATTTGCCTATCAGCAAATTGTTATATACCTTTCAATGGTAGAAGGTAAGCACCATGAAGGCAGGGATTTTTTACATTTATTTACTAGTGTATTCTTGGAATTTAGAACAAGTCCTATCCCACAGCAGATATTCAGGAAGTATCTTTTTTTTTCGAATCCTAAGTGTGTATGCTCTGTACGTATGTGATGTATAAATGTGTGTATGTGCATATTCATGTGTAGGAGTGTCGGCGCACATGTACAATAGCACTAACATTGAGGTCAGAACCTTAGATGTCAGTCCTCACTTTCCACCTTGTTTGTGACAGGGCCTCTTGTAGTCTGCTGCAGCATATACCAGGCTAGCTTGTACAGAGGCCCCTGTAGGTAACGCTGTATCCAACTCCTAGCCCCTGTAAAAATGCTGGAATTATATAGATGCACGTTACAACACCCAGACATTTTACATGGGTTCTGAGTATTCAACTGCAAGGATATGAGCATACAGTACCAAGTCAGTCCAGCTTATGCATTTGAGTAAAAATAAATGGGATCTACAAGTGTGTCATGTGTGTGTCATGTGTGTGTCATGTGTGTGTCACGTGTGTGTCATGTGTGTGTCATGTGTGTGTCATGTGTGTGTTTTCTGTGTTTTGTGTGTGTGCATGTGTACATGCATATGTATGTTGCATATGGCAGAGAGTAAATGTCTAGAATGTAAATGTACAAATAACTTAAGAAGACTAAGTGCCAAGAGTGAACCCCATTAAAACTGGGACATGGAACTAGAGAGTTCTCACAAGGAGAAATACAAATGGCTGACAAATATTTCCCTGTTTGTTACTCAACAGGGAAATGCAAATTAGAACTACTTTGAGGTTTCATTTTATCCAACCAGTCAGAATGGCTTAGATAAAATTAAAAAAGAATATGATAACAAATGCTGGCATGGAAAGGGCAAGTGTTTGCTCTCAGTGGGTTCAAATTTGTGCAGCCACTATGGAAATTGCTTTGGAGATTTCTCAAAAAGCTAGAATGAGATCTCACACCTAACCCAGCTCTACCACTCCCGGACATATACCTGAGGACTGTATCTTACTAGAGGAATACTTGTTCATCCATTTTTATTTCTTCTTTATTCACAATAGTCTTAGAAATAACCTTGATGTCCATCAACTGATGAATGGATAATAACAATATGAAACATGTACACAATGATTATTCAGATGGAAAATATAAACAAACAAAAACCCTGAAATTAGGAAATTTACAGGTTAATGGATGGAGCTAAAAATAAGCATGTAAGCATGCTGAATTCCACACCAGACAAAGGCGGCATGTTTTCTTTCATATGCAGATGTTAACTTTGAATCTTCAAATCTGCATGTTTATGGAGTACCCACAGAAGTCAAGAAAGTAGTGAGGGGCCATGAGGGGCAATTTCAAAGGGAAATGGGATAAACTGAACATAGTTTGGAGGAAGAAAGGATCACTAACAGTAAAGACCTTTGAAAATGCTGCATAGGAATGCACTACTGTATACACATAGGAAAAGAGTTTAAAAGGTGTTGCCTGGTAGCTGTAGGCCAATGGTTCTCCCTGAAACCACAATTTATTTAATAAAAAGGGAATATATTGTTAAGTAATTTTAGCTATTGGATAAAAACATCAAATGTCATTTAAAATATACATAATCTGAGTATATGTGAAAATCAAGGTGAAATTATGGAGTGGAAAAAAATTAGTTAGCTAGAAACGGACAGCACAAATCAGATGTGTTCCTGTGGTTTTCTTAAATCAAACAAGGTTTTGTGAACCCAGACTGTCTTTGCTGGTGATTCCATAGTTTTCAGAACAACAAATATCTCTAGACATTTAATATTAAAGAGAAAATGAATGGTGTGTGTGTTTTTCCTAGTTCAGTCTATGCTGCACACTAAATTAGGGAGAAAAACATTCCCTGTCCCAAGGATTTCACTTAAGCTACCTCAGTTATGTGTTGCTGAGGTTCCGATTCAGAACAAGTTAACCTGAAAATTCCCAGCAATGTACAATTCACATAAAACATCAGCATGTGTGAATGCACTGGGGCTTTTGAAATGCTAGATGTGTGCACTCAGGTTAAACACTGAAATTGAAGACACCAAAATACTCATTATTGGTAGATAGCTTTTTTAGTCTTTTTGCAATTTCTCTGGACTGTTTCTAGCCTCTGTCTCATGCTTCTCTGCTCTCCATTTCTCTTTAAATTTGTGTTTTGTGACTGGAACAATTCACTTTTTTCTGTTTATTATTTTTCTCTAAGCTCTACTCATATGAAACTACCTTTTCAAGCGTAGATGGGTCTTAGCGAAGTTTTGGTTCTGGACATTACATTTTGGTGTGTTTTCTTTTCTTTTGTCTTGCAATATCCCAATGTAAATAAATGTATATATAAAGCTGAACTATGTTTACTTTTATGCAACTTAACTGACATTTCAGTAAAGGCAAGGTATATAGGAACAAGCAATATTAACTTGTATTTATTAATATAATTATATGTAATTTACTAACTATAAATAAATATAGATTATTTAACAATAGCTAAAATTTTGTTTCAAGAGGTGTCTAGTATAAAAGTTGAGATCTTTTCTTTAAGTCTAGTATTATTTTATATATTTCTGGTTCATCTTAATTCAGATATTAAATTGTCATAGGACGTATTGTTCTCTACTTGCAGTTCATTATAATTTTTAGCTGAAAGATAAGATTTGTATCATACAGGCTTTTCTAATCTAATTAAAAGTTTAATAATAAGGGAAGTGAGTGCCAGAGATTGTTCAGTTAACATTTACATTTTTTTTGAAAAAGCATTCATTATTTATAAAATTGGTTTGACTTTTAAGCAAAACCAGTATTTTTTGTTAGTGAGGTGCCAGGGCTGGCAAAGGCATGCTCTGCCAAGCCTGACAGTATAAATTCAATCCCTGGGGCCCACATGGTAGAAAGAGAGGACCTACTCCTGATACCTGTTTTCTGACCTCCACATGCACAAACTGCAACTTATGTGAAAGTGGATGTAATAAGCCGGCTTTCAGGAACCCATTACCTATGGTGGGATGCCCTGCTAGGCCTTGATATGGGGGAGGGGCTTGATCCTGCCTCAGCTGAATGTACCAGGCTTTGCTGACTCCCCATGGGAGAACTTACCCTTTTGAAAGAGGGGATGAGAGGAGGCAGGGGAGGGAGGGGAAGGTTGGGGCAAAGCAGGAGGAGGGATGAGAGGAGGATCTGTGTTTGGTATGTAAAACAAATAAAAATTCTTACAAAAAAGAAAGTAGATGCAAGTACATGCACATGCACATGAACACACACATACACAAAGACATAAAAAATTTAAAAATTATTGAAAGTTCATATACCCATGTTTGACTCTCTAGAAATAATAAACAACTTTTATTGGACACTAGAGGATATAAGCTTTTTGCTAGTGAGGATGATTTAATTAGCTCAGGTGCATAAGGTCTGAAAATAAAAACAAAAAATGAAACCAAATATTCAGAGTTCAAAGATCTCTCTGCTTCTTGTACATTTCCTTGAACTCTTTTCCTTCCCATTGCTTGCCTTGTCTCATTATGATATGCTAGTTTTTATTTTATATAACTATATTTTACTATTATTCCTTAGAAAGCTGTTTATTTTCTTTTTTGTTAAAAATATATTTTCAAAAATAAATTTTTTATTAAAAATAGATTTTTTTCTCATACAATATATCCTGATTACAGTTTCCCCTTGCTCTACACCTTCCAGTTCCTCCCAAACTCGCCTATAATCTGGATCACCCTTTCTATCACTCATTAGAAAAGAATTAACTTCTAAAAGATAGGAACCAAAAGTAACCACTTAAAATATAACAAAATAAAACAAAAATCATCATATTAAAGTTGGACAAGGCAAACCAACAGAAGGAAAAGATCCCAAGAGAGGGCACAATAATGAGATACCCACTCATTCACACATTCAGGAGTCCCATAAAACTACTAAACAGAAAGGAAAGGTCCAATATATATACACAGAGAGTACAGCCAAGCAGGCCCTGTGCCTGCTGCTTTAGTCTTTGTGAGTTCATATGAGCTTTCCTTGGTCGATTTAGAGGACCTTGTACTCCTGGTGTCCTCCATCTGCTCTGGCTCATACATCCTTCCTATCTCACCTTCCACAGCGTTTCCTGAGCTCTGAGGGGAGAGACTTGATAAAGACATTCCATTTAGAGCTGTGTGTTTTCAAGTCTCTCCTCGTGCTTCATCTCTGACTTGCATATCTGTATTGGTTCTATCTGCTGCAGGAGTAAACTTCTCTGATACTGTCTGAATATGACACTGATCTATGAGTATAGAAGACTGTCATTAGGAAATATTTTTTATTACTTTTCCCCTTTCTTTCCTTTTCTTTCTTTCTTTCTTTCTTTCTTTCTTTCTTTCTTTCTTTCTTTCTTTCTTTCTTTCT
>CABHPR010148675.1:0-14733 GCA_902168415.1 Peromyscus melanophrys
TTTTTTTTTTTTTTTTTTTTTTTTGATTTTTCGAGACAGGGTTTCTCTGTGTAGCTTTGTGCCTTTCCTGGAGCTCACTTGGTAGCCCAGGCTGGCCTTGAACTCAGAGATCCGCCTGGCTCTGCCTCCCGAGTGCTGGGTTTAAAGGCGTGCGCCACCACCGCCCGGCTCTAGTCAGGATTTCTATTTCCAGCATTCCCTCAGCTTGTGTTTTCTTTTTTGTCTCAATTTCATTTTTCAGATCTTGGAATGTTTCTTTCATCTGTTTAATTACTTTTTCTTGGCTTTCTTTGATTTCTTCCAATTTTTTGTTTGTTTTTTCTTCCATTTCTTTAAGGGAATTTTTTATTTCCTCTTTAAGGGAGTTTTTCATTTCCTCTTTAATGGAGTTTTTCATTTCCTCTTTAAGAGAATTTTTTATTTCCTCTTTAATGGAGTTTTTCATTTCCTCCTTAAGGGAGTTTTTTATTTCCTCTTTAAGGGAATTTTTTATTTCTTCTTTAAGGGCCTCTATCATCTTCTTAAAGTCATTTTTAAGAGTGATTTCTTCTGTTTCTTCTGTCTTGGTATGTTCAGGTCTTGCAGGTGTAGAATCACTAGGTTCTGATGTTGTCATATAGGTCTTTATGTTGTTGCCTGTATTTTTGCACTGGTGTCTACTCTGCTTGGTGCAGGCAGTGTCTGTGTCTGAAGGTGCCTCTCTTGTTCTAATTTTTAGTCTTGGTTCACTAGGAGTTTTTGGTTAAATTGGTGCTGTTGGGCTCTGTTTCTTCGGGAGCAGCTTAATCAAATCAGTGTTAGTGGGTTCTGTCTCTGGGAGCAGTTGTTCCCAGTTGGTGTAGGGTGTGCTTATGGTTTCAGTGATTGTTAGGTTTGTAGGGGTTAGGTTTTTTGTTTGTTTGTTTGTTTTTTGTTTTTTGGGAGTTTTTTTTGGTGAGGGAGCAGGGAAAGGTAGCTGTCTGGTCTCTGGGACTCCGATGGGTAGGGCCTAGGGGCTAGAGACCTGATCTGTCGGTCTGGAGATGGGAGCTTACCTGTTCTCAGTCGGTGAAGTGTATACTTACGATTCTGGTGATCTGGTTCGGTGGCTGGGCAGCGCCTTCTTTTGTGTTCTCAGGTCACGTTTTGCTCATTCATCAACTCCTCAGCTGATCTTGTTTCCTCAGACTTCAAACTGTAGGACTCTGAATCCTCTCCTGAATGGATTTCAGCTGAGTAGGGTAGTCTCACCAACACCTCCAAGTTTTGGGTTTCGCAGGATCAGCAGCTGGGCCCTGGGCTGGCCTCAGACAGAGTGTTCAGATCCATTCTGGTTCTGTCCCACGGAGATGGCTCCTTCCCCGGGTGTTGGGATTAAAGGCGTCCCTTTTCAGATATCTGATGTCCTAGGGAGTACAGGCTTTGGAATCAAGCCTCAGATCCATTGAGATTGCCGCAATATCATTACTATAACTCCATACTTATGGATTTTTTTTCAGTGTTAAGCCTGTGGTCTATTTGAGCTCTAGTCTCAGCCCACTATTTTACAGTTAACTATTGTGAATTTCTTCACTATTCCAGGGTCTAAAAGATATTTATCGGCTGTTGACTTCCTTTTAAAATGAATTCTCTCTCTCTCTCTCTCTCTCTCTCTCTCTCTCTCTCTCTCTGTCTCTCTCTCTCTCTCTCTGTGTCTGTGTGTGTGTGTGTGTGTGTGTGTGTGTGTGTATGCATGTTCCTGTGAAGATGGGTGTAAATGTGTGTGGGTGCACTTGCATGTGTGCACAGGAGGAAAGAGGACCATGTTGTACAGACACATGGATGTGGGTGTGAGTATATAAATACTGATTAATCAATTTTGCAACAGGACCATTTCTTTGTTAAGGGTATCTACACTTATCTGTATCACCAAGAGCACAACTACTCATTCACAGCCTAGCTCTGAAGTAGGGAAAAGAGAAGCTGGGTCTGATGGCAAGTATATAATCTCAGCACTCTACAGACTGAAGAAGGATGGAAAATTTGAAGCCAACAACAATAGAAAAAAGAAAAGCAGGGTATAGTTGGTGAGTGCTGATGCACACCTATAATCCTGCAACACTGAGGTAGTAGGAGCTGGAGAATCACTGCAGAGTTCAGCCTAGCTAGGACCACATATCAAAACAAAGAGTGCACGCAGGGTGGTGATGCTGCTGCCTTTAATCCTAGCACTTGGGAGGCAGAGGCAGGCAGATCTCTGAGCTAGAACCTGTAGCACTAACTCTAATTGGTCTTAATAATAAAAACCTGAAGTCAGATATTGGGGTAAATGCTGAAAGATCAGAGACGTAAAGGAGGCAGTCACTAGAGAGACTTCTTTTTTTTTTTTTTTCTTTTTGGTTTTTCGAGACAGGGTTTCTCTGTGTAGCTTTGCGCCTTTCCTGGAGCTCACTTGGTAGCCCAGGCTGGCCTTGAACTCACAGAGATCCGCCTGGCTCTGCCTCCCGAGTGCTGGGTTTAAAGGTGTGCACCACCACCGCCCGGCTAGAGAGACTTCTTACCTCTACCAAATACTCAGACCAAAGGAGGGGGTGAGCTCCTGTCTCTACCAGCCTTATATTCCTCTCTCTGCCCAGCCATATCACTTCCTATCTCCACCTTCCTAGTGCTAGGATTCAAGGAGTGTGCCTCCCAAGTACTGGGATCAAAGGCATGAGATCCCAAGTGCTGGGATTAAAGGTGTGTGCCACCACTGCCTGGCTTAACTAGTGGTAGCTCCACACTCCAATCTCCAGGCAGCGTTTGTTAGAGCACAAAGTATTACCACATTTCCCCCTTTTTGTCTAAAATAAAAGGTTATAACTGATAAAAGAAAACTATATACAATAAGTACAATAACTATATACAATATATACAGGCAATAAATACACCAACAATGTCTATTCCATTAACAGTTGACAAATTTAGAGAAAATACTCCATATCTATCCTATCTTGGTGAGTCCAAAAGGTTACACCTAATTCACTTTCTATTCTATCTTGCATTATCAAATGCAAGTTAGTGTCTTTTAGTGTTTCTCAACCTCATAAACTTTACACCTCTTTAGTAAATTTCTTTTCTGAATCTCGTAACAAGGAAAACTATAACTATCTAGTCTTCAACTCCACCAGAGACCCAAGAAGGAAATAATATTACTTGAGTAAGCAGGAAGTTTAAGCAAGTGACTTCCAAAAAATGTGAGAAATGACAGAAACAGCTGGCTGCCTGGACAGTCACCCAAGGTTCCTCTGTAATGTTGGGGCATCCATCTTTGGCTTACAGGCCTAGCATATCTGACAGGCTTTTCTGTGAAGCAAGATATTCTGAAGGGCTGTCCTATCTTGTCTTGTCAAGTTCTGCAGTCCTTTCTTTTGTGTCCTGCTTGTCCCATTTGGACAGCATGCTGTCAGCAGTCAAGGCAAGGGCACTCTCTTGCCCAGTGGCTAACTTTTGCCACAAAGAAAGTCAACTCCATATGGAGTTTCTTTGATGCCCATCATCTTCTCCAAAGTAGATTGGTGCTGCCAGGAGCAGACATGTCTCATTATCATTAAAAAAATGAACCTATGTTATTAAAACATCTTAAATGACATATTCTGTAGATCTCTGAAGTGTTTGAAGATGACCTGTCTA
This sequence comes from Peromyscus melanophrys, assembly GCA_902168415.1. Taxonomy (NCBI): domain Eukaryota; kingdom Metazoa; phylum Chordata; class Mammalia; order Rodentia; family Cricetidae; genus Peromyscus; species Peromyscus melanophrys. The sequence continues at coordinate 3,631 of CABHPR010148675.1, forward strand.
TCTAAAATATATGTTTGACCTTGAAGACCTACCTAACATGACTACAAGTTTAATTATAATAGGTGACTAACTACTAACCTGCATTTCTTTAATATCCTAAATAATTTGCAATAATAACTTTCAAGGACTAACAATTTGCATTACATTGTTAAATGAGATGTATAGCTACAATATCTTGAACAAGATTAGAAATGTATGTACAGTATGTTCTAACAAAAATGATCTCAACTTTGTATCAATATACAAAGATCCATAACAATGTAAAATATTTAAAATAAGTAGTTGCTTTTTAAAAGTAGATTCAATAACCTACCCTTTTTTGTTGTTTTCAAGACAGGGTTTCTCTGTGTAGTTTTGGTGACTGTCCTGGATCTTGCTCTGTAGACCAGGCTGGTCTCGAACTCACAGAGATCCACCTGCCTCTGCCTCCCAAGTGCTGGGATTAAAGGCATGTACCACTGCCACCCAGCAATAACCTACCCTTTTTTCTTATCATATCTATATCCCCCTTTTTTCTTTTTAGAGTAGATTCAATATTCTACCCTTTATCTTATCATTTCTATATCCCCATTTTTCTTTTTTTTCTTTCAAAACAAGATCCTTGAATCTAATCTTTTTTTTTAACCATTACCAATAACATCTTGTAATCAACTATCCTAAACAGTGACAACTATCCCTAATCCATTGAATGACCAAAAACCACCCAGCCCACCTCTTGGGAATGTGGGTGTCATGCTCTTAAAATTACTTCCTGCAGTCTGGGAGCAATGGCATCTTTAGGGGATCCTGAAAAGAAAAATTTGGGATAATTGTCAAGTCCTGGGAGAGGTAGCTGTATCATTTGTTGTCCAGTCTCTGTGTAATGGGAAAGTGAAGGGCCTGTCTCAAGTCTTGGCTAGAGTAGTCTGTAAGGCTGGATCATCTTAGATAGCCACCTCGAAATTGTCCTGAGCAGTTTGTAGTCCAAAGCTGATCATTGGGTGGTGTTTGTCAGCTTAGTGGCATTATCATCATCCTGGTGGAATCATAGTTGTGGGCCCATTATCGTTTTGGAGACTTCAAAGGTCTTTGTTAGGTGTGGTCATGGTTCACTGCCAAAAGCTTAAACATTTTAAATGTCATATGCAGCAGATCTCAAAGAGGTTAAAGAATCAATATTTATTATGTACATCCAGAGTACAAAAACTTAATTCCTAGTTACCTGATAGAGACTCAAACTTAAAATCATGTACAGGAAGCTAGATGAAGCCTTCTTCTAGAATTAGTTAGTACTCTATATGATCATTACTATCATGATAAAAAGTTTAAAAAAATATATTATTAATCTTATAAATTTTGAGATAATAGTCATACTCTTTGAAAAAGTTTTAAAGAATCAAAAAAGATGGGTGGTGGTGGTGCATGCCTTTAATCCCAGCACTTGGGAGGCAGAGCCAGGTGAATCTCTGAGTTCGAGCCAGCCTGGTCTACAGGACAGGCACCAAAACTACACAGAGAAACCCTGTCTCAAAAAACCAAAAAAAAAAAAAATGTCAAAATAAAACCAAAGGATCATGAGATTAGTAGCATTAGAATAGTCCCTAAATTTTGTTTTTCTTCTGTCTCATATCAGGTGGCTCTTCTGACATGAGACAGAAATTTTTGATTTTACTTTTAACAAGCATGCTTGGGTTTAGAGAAGGAGAGAGAGCCACATTCCAATTCCAAAGCCAGCTTTAATTTTCAATTGAACTGGGACTACAAAAAGACCATTTGCATTATGTGTCTGTAGAGAACAGCAGAAACAAACATTTGGGAAGATTTATAGAATTTTATCCTGTTTGAGATGTGATATATCAATAGGCCAATTTACTCTTTTTCTTGAGATATTTTTTTTTCTGGATGATTTGTTTTTTTTTTCAGATGTCTTATTTGTTCAGTGGTCTTCAGATTCCTTTGCTGGAAGCCTTTATTCTCCTGAAAAGACAAAAACAAAACCTTGCCCCAACCCTAAATTTGGGGAGGTTCCCTTATGGCAAGTTATACCTGATCAAATGAGAAGCATTTGTTAGTTATATAAGTTGGTTTAGATTGAATGGTCATGCTGTTTGATGAACTATCACCTCTTCTAATCAAGAGGTCTGTCTTGTTCAAATCTAATCTTTATCAATTTTGATTTATAGTTTCTCATGAAAAAAAAATTTTAATAATTTGATTTTTTTTGAGATAGGGTTTCTCTGTGAAACAGTCCTGGCTGTCCTGGAACTCACTTTGCAGACCAGACTGGCCTCAAACACACAGAGATCCACCTGCCTCTGCCTCCCAAGTGCTGGGACTAAAGGCATGCGCCACCCCTGCCTGTGACTCCTGAAGTTTTCTGTTCTCTCTTCTATAGCTGTTCTCTCGTTGTTTTTTTTTTTTTTTTTTTTTTTTACAATAGGCATTAGGTTTTTTAATTGCTCTGGGAAGGAGTTTCCTCCAGGATGACAGGAAATGATTGAACTGAATTTGACATGGGTGTCTGTGAGAGGCCCCTCAAGGGTTACCTTGACTGTCCCTTGCTGATCTCCATTCATTGGTCCAGTGTTGGCCTTTGCCACACCTTCTGCATACTCCAGAAGGGAGAGGCATTCTGTTTGGATAATTCTTAGAAAAAAAACATTATTTCTATGAATGTCCTTTTTACAATCCCTTTTTAGGTGACCTTGTTTACAGCAATTGAAACATTGACATTTCAATTTTTCTTCAAACCTCTAGAAAACACCATTGTTCATTAGCATTTTCAAAAGCCAGAGATTCAGTTATTATTTGTCTAGCTTCTGAATTTGGTATCATTCTATTTACTGCTGAAGTCAATCTTTGTAAGAAATCAGTGAAGTTTTCTTTGAGGCCCTGTATAACTTTAGTAAATGACTCAATTTTCTTTCCTAATTCTTCGACTCTGTCTCAAGCATTCAAAGCTGCTACATGGCGTAAAGCCAGGGTGTGGTCATCATACAAAGATCACCTTTGTACATTAGCAAAATCTCCCTCTCCAAGAAGTTGGTGTTGGGAGATTTCTATACCTCTAGCCCTACTTCATTGTTCATAGGTTTTAACCTCATCTTTCCACCAGAGCCTCTAATGTAATTGAGGACCAGGCTCCAAGACTGCTATAACCACATCTCTCCAGTCTTGAGGGATAATTCTATTACAAGTTGATGATGAGTTTAACATCTGCCTCACAAAAGGTGAATGCATGCCATATGAGATTATTGCTTCTTTGAATCTCCTTAAATCTAACATTTCCACAGGAGTCCATTCAGCTCTTACACAGCCTTGTGGATATCTATCATTTGGCAGTTTCTGTAAAGTTCCTGGATAAATTAAAGTTGGCTGTTTGAAACCCTTAGGGTGTTCCTCTCTAACCTTATAATGCAACACTGAGATTGGTTCTTTAAATTCCTCTGTCTGGGTCTAAATATCTCTATGTTCTGTTTTAATAAGTTTTTCTAAAACTTGTATCTTAGCACTTATATTAACAACTTTTTAGTGATAAACCAATAATGTTTATAATTGACATTAAATAAATCTCATTTAAATTATCCTCTCTCATTTAATTGTTCCATTTTCAAACTGCCTAGCATATTATCATACAGAGACCTAACTGCCTCCATTGTAATGGTGTTTCCCATTTTTTAATGAGGGAAAAAAACTTTTTTAACTAATTCGTCCCTTTAAGAAATCTCAATTGTCTCACCAAATCTGCTGACAATGACCGTGAAGATGTGAGACTGAGTGCTTCTGCATAGAACAGTAGAAGCCCAAATGGGTGTCAAGGCAGCTACATAGTTTGGCAGCAGCCCAAGGAGGGGTCCAGGGAAAGCCCACAACCCACAGGGAGAAAAGAAGCCAAAGAGCTAGCTGTCTGCATGAGGGAACATGTGAAAGCATCTAACTCATGTGGTGTTTGGGGCCAAATGCCTGTGTATGGAATTTGCTGTAACAGAAAAATCCTACACTTGCTCAGAGGCTTAGGGAAAAAAGAGAGGAGAACCTAGCAGGCAGGGTAGTGACTCTGGCCGTATGCAGCTCAGGCCTGTGTCGGTTGGCTGCAAAGCCACAGGGAAGTGGCTCTTTTGTGAATTCATGCCCCAAAAGTTGGATACCAGATGTAGTGTGAATTCTAATTGGTCTTAATAATAAAAACCTGGAGTCAGATATTGGGGTAAATGCTGAAAGGTCAGAGAAGTAAAGGAGCAGCCGCTAGAGAGACTTTTCTCCTCTACCAATTCTGCAGACCAAAATGGGGGTGGTAGTGAGTTCTCTCCATCTGCCTCATATTCCTCTCTCCACCCAGCCATATCACTTCCTGTCTCCACCTTCCTAGTGCTAGGATTCAAGGAGTGTGCCTCCCAAGTACTGGGATCAAAGGCGTGAGATCCCAAGTGCTGGGATTAAAGGTGTGTGCCACCACTGCCTGGCTTCTATGGTTAACTAGTGCCTAGCTCCACATTCTGATTTCCAGGCAAGCTTTATTTGGTAGAGCACAAATAAAATATTACCACAGAGGCCAGTCTGGTCTGTATAGAGCTTGTTCCAGGACAGCCAGGGCTACACAGTGAAACCCTGTGGTGGTGGGGGCTTGGATAAACATACACAAAATAGGCCTGGGGAGAGGTCTTGGTGGGTAAAGTGCTTGCTTTGTAAACATGAGGACCTGAGTCTGGGCCTCCAGCATCCATATAAAAGCCTGATGCAGTGATATGTATCTATAACCCCAATGCTGGTAGGTGAACACAGGTAGATCCCAAGGACTGGCAAGCCAGCCTAGCACAAAGGGTTAATTCCAGGTTCATTCAGAGACCTTGTCTCAAAAATAAGGTAGAGGGGCTGGGAAGATCAGTGATTAAGAGCACTGGTTGCTCTTCAGAGGACCTGTGTTCAATTCTCAGTATCCACATGACAGCTCACAATGGTCTGTAACTCCAGTCTTGGTATCTGACTCCCTCTTCTGTCCTCTGTGGGTACCAAGCAGGTATGTGGTGCACAGACATACATGCAGCAAAATACTCATACACATAAAAAAGAGTCTTTAAAAATATGGTGGATAGCAAAGGAGGATGACTTCCAATGTAACCTCTGGCTTCTACTTGTTCACGTGTCTATGTGAGCACACTCATGCGTATACCAGGAGTGAGGGAGGTGGTGGCTTGTTCACGTGTCTATGTGAGCACACTCATGCGTATACCAGGAGGGAGGGAGGTGGTGGCACACATAGCAATACTCAAAAGTGAGATGAGATGGATCAGATCTGGACACCTAACAATCAAATGAAATGGTCAGATCCAGTTCTATAAAGGAAGCCCGTTGTAATTATTTAGAATAATCACGAGTCTTATTATTTGGGAGGCAGTTAACCATGCTTCAAGTGTTGAGAAGCTGCTTGCTCCATTCAAACCAACCAGCTTTTTTTTTTTCTTCTTGTCTCATGTATCCAAAGCTGGCTTCAAACTTACTTACTATTCAGCTGAAGATTACCTTGAATTTCTAATCCTCCTGTCTCTACCTTCAGATTGCTGGGGTTACAGGCATGTGCCACCATGCCAGTTTTTATGTGATGGTCTTACAACTAAACCTAGGGATTTGTGTGTCTTTCAGCAAGCACTCTATCAACTGAGCTACACCTCCAGCCTCTGTACTCTGTAACAGTTTTTTTATAAATGTGTGTGTGTGTGTGTTGCTAGTAAATAAACCAAAGGTTGTACTATACGGTTAACCTATACCCAAAATTAAGCATAATATTCTGTGTAGGTTTCTTTTTGAGACTGGGTGTTGCTCTGTAGACTAGGCTGGCATGAATTCCCCATCCTTCTCTGTTTACCTTCTGAGTACAGAGGTAGATGTGTGTCACCATACCTTGCTGCCTATCCTCTCCCCAACACCAGTAAATGTTGAGACTGCAGGCATGCACCACCATGCTCAGCTCCAAATATATATATATATTTTTTTTCTTTTTTTCCCCTAAGACAGGGTTTTCCTGGCTGCCCTGGAACTCACGCTGTAGCCCAGGCTGGCCTTGAACTCACAGAGATCCGCCTGCCTCTGTCTCCTGAGTGCTGGGATTAAAGGCGTGCGTCACCACTGCCCGGTACCTCTCTGTATTTTTAAATAATGTAAAAAATAAAAGACTAATAGTATTAAGAATTCTTCCCCTTTATGGAACATCAAGAATTCTTATAGTACCTCCATTGAGATAGGTTTTGTTTGTAGCCCATTTTGCAGAGGGAACAACTTTTTTCTTCAGAGATGTGAAATCACTTGTGTTCAGCCAGCCAGCTCCGGGCTCATGAGCTTCCATCAATTTGAAGGGTCCTGAAGAATGTGAACGGGCAAGGACAATAACACTACTTCTAAGACCAGGCCAGAGCTCCACTGACTCTGGGAGCACCGTGGGGCTTGATGAAGGCATTTGTCAATCCTACCCGACACTGCCCACTGTCCTGGGGTTAATGACTGCTGGAACTGCTGGGAAGGTCAGTGAATCGGCCGTCGTGGCCAATGATGACTCTGTCTCAGCATCAGACATGGTGGCCTCCCAGAGGAGCTCAGCTAGCTCGTTGTTACCATAGAACCCTTTGTAAAGCATCCATTCTGTTCCCCCAATTCTGCCCACCCCAGGGGAGAGTGCAAACACAGTCCCCCACTATCACAAATTATGCACTCAAGTTTCTTGAATTTGAGGAAATCGCAGGAGTCAGCAAATCCAGAGTGCAATGTGATAAGCCTCACCCTGGGAAAACCACCACCTTTGTGATCTTGGTATCTCCCTAGCTGGGTATCTTTTTTTTTCCCCGAGACAGGGTTTCTTTGAGTAATCCCCTGGCTGTCCTGGAACTTGCTCTGTAGACTGGGCTGGTCTCAAACTCCAGAGATCTGTCTGCTTCTGCATGCGCCACCACTGCCTGGCTCCCCAATTCTTATTCCTGAATGTTTTGGGGGAGGTAAAAACTTATAACTGGGGATAGGGATTTGGCTCAATCGGTAGAGTGCTTCTCTAATATACGTAAAGCCTGAGGTTTGGTCCTCAACACTGCATAAACTGGGTGTTATGGTGCACACCTGTAATCCTCAGCCCTACAGTGAGAGTGATGCTAGCTTTCAGTACATGAAACCCTGCCCCAAAATATGTCATTACGCCCAGCATGGTGTCACACACGTTTAGTCCCAGCACTCAGGAGGCAAGCAGACTTCTGTGAGTTCAAAGCCAGCCTAACCTACAGTGTGAGCTTGTCAAACAATTGTCATTATTTTAAAATTTGTACACACATTTCCTTTTTACTATCATTTTAAAGTATTTATTTTTTTAAATGATTTATTCTTATTTATATCTGTATCAGGGTGTCAGATCCCTTGAAGTTACAGATGGTTGTGAGCTGCCATGTGGGTATTGGGAATTGAACCTGGGTCTTCTGGAAGAGCAGACAGTGCTCTTAGCCATTGGGCCATCTCTCCAGCCCCAATTATCATCATCATCATCATCATCATCATCATCATTATTTTGGTTTTTCAAGACAGAGTTTCTCTGTGTAACAGCCCTAGCTGTCCTGGATCTCGCTCTGTAGACTACCTGGCCTCAAACTCACAGTGATCCACCTGCCTCTGCCTCCCAAGTGATGGGATTAAAGGTGTGCATCACAACCCCACAATTATTATTTTTTAAGACAGGGTTTCACTATGTAACCCTTGGCTGGCCTGTGACTTACTATGTAGACCAAGCTGGCCTTGAACTCTTAGAGATCAACTTGCCTCTGCCTCCTGAGTGCTGGGATTAAGGAGTGTGCCACCATGCTTAGATTTTTAAAATTATTTTAAATTATGTGTGGCTGCATGGGGATATGTGGACATGACTGCAAGTACCCACAGAGGCCAGAGGCATCAGATTCTCCAGGAGCTTGAGGTAACTGTGAGCTACCTGATGTGGGTGCTGGGAACCAATCTCAGGACCTCTGGAAAGGCAGAAAGTGCTCTTAATCACTGAGCCATCTCTCTAGCTTCTCTATTTCTTTTTCTTTCTTAAATTTAAAAAATTATTTTATGTGGAAGTATTTTGTCTGCATATATGTGTGTGTACCACCTGTGCCCAGTGCTCTTAAGAGGCCAGAAGAGGGTGTCAGATTCTCTTGGACTGAAGATGGTTGTGAGCTGCCATGTAGGTGCTGAGAACTGAACTCAGGCCCTCTGAAGGAGGAGCCAGGATTCTTAACCTCTGAGCCATATTTCCAGTCCTCTATTTTCTTCTAAAAGTACATTGGTCCAGGCATGGTGGCACATGCCTTTAATCTCAGCATTTGGGAGGCAGAGGCAGGCAGATCTTTGTGAGTTTGAGGCCAGCCTGGTCTACAGAGTGAGTTCCAGGACAACTAGGGCTACACAGAGAAACCCTGTCTTGAGAAACAAACAAACGAATGATTGGTGGCTGGTGAGATGCGGCAGTAAGTGAAGACACTTGCCTCCAAGCCTAATGACCTAAGTTTGACCCATGGCGCTCTCATGGTGAAAAAGAGAGAACAGACTCCTCCTGCAAGTTGTCCTCTGATGTCCACACATGCACCATGGCTTTTACAGTCACCCCAAGAAATATAGAAAAAAAGTTAAGTAGATTGGGACTATATAGCTCAATTAGCTATATGCTTTCCTTGGAAGACTAGGACCTGAATTTGATGCCTAGACCCCACATAAAAAAAGCTGGGCATAGGGCCAGCAAGATGGTTCAGTGGGTAAAAAGTGTTTGCCACCAAACCAGATAACTTGAGTTCATTCCTGGAGATCCACATATTAGAGGGAGAGAACTGACTCCCACAAGTTCTGCTCTCACATCCACATGGGTCCTGTTGCACACTGGAGCCTTTAGAAAATAAAATAAATGTGATTTCTTAAAAAAAAAAAAAAGGTTGGGGCAGGTATGGTGGGCACACCTTTAACCTTGCACTTGGGAGGCAGAGTCAGTCAGATCTCTGTGAGTTCCAGACCAGCCAGGGCTACATTGAGAAACTCTGTGTCAACAAATAAAATGGCAGAGGGCAATAAAACACATCTGACATTGACTTCTGTCCTCCACAGACACAAGAAAGAACCTGAAGGAGAAGTGACTGTAGGTGAGATCCTGGAATAAGGGCCAATGTGCAAAACCCAAGGAACTCCGATTAAACATAAACTTTAGTTCATAACAGCATTATTTTGATGCGTCAGTTCTACCACACCAGTGTGAGGTGTTCACTGTAGTGTGAACTGCATGTGCGAATTTGAGAACTTTGCACATTTTCTTTGCAGTTGTTGTAAAATGAGGGTTTGGGAGCTGGAGAGATGGCTCAGTGGTCAAGAGCACTGGCTGCTCTTCAGAGGACCCAGATTCACTTCCCAGCACCCACATGGCAACAATCTCTAATTCAAGTCCCAGGGGATCTGAAGCCCTCTTCTGGCCTCTGTGGGCATCAGGCACAAATGTAGTATATAGACATATATATGCAGCAGGTAAAATACTCATAAAGTAATAAAAACTTAAAAACCAAAACACTGAGAGTGGTGGGGCATACCTTTAATCTCAGTTCTTGGAAAACAGAGGCAGGTGGATCTCTTGTGAGTCTAAGGCTAGCCAGAGCTACATAGTGAAACACTGTCTTAAAAAAAAAAAAAAAAAAAAAAAAAGGCCAGGCAGTGGTGGCGCACGCCTCTAATCCAAGCATTTAGGAGGCAGAGGCAGATGGATCTCTGTGAGCTCAAGGCCAGCCTGGTCTACAGAGCTAGCTCCAAGAAACCTTGTCTTGAAAAATGGGGGGGGGGGAGAGGAAATAAAAGGATATACAGCTGAGTGGTGGTGGTGCACTTCTTTAATCCCAGCACTCAGGAGGCAGAGGCAGGCGAATCTCTGTGAGTTCAAAGTCAGAACTCATCTACAGAGTTCCAGGACTGCCAAGGCTACACAGAGAAACTCTGTCTTAAAGAACAAAACAAAACAAAACACAAATTCCAATTAAGTTTTTATTTACTTATTTTGTGTGTGTGTTCCATGGTGTCTCTTCAGAAGACAGGTTGTCAGAATTGGTTCTATCCTTCCACCATGTGGCTCTGGGGAGCAAAGGCTGTGGTAAGTCCCTTTACTCATAGACCCATCTCACCAACTCTGTCTTTTTTTTTTTTTTATATAGAGTTGCTAGAGATCAAAGCACACTATGAAAGTGCTAAGTTGCTGAGAACTTGACTTGTTTCCTTTGTATGTGTGGCGTAAGGACGGAACCAAGTGAGGGTCTGACATGATAGGCCAGCACTCTATACTGCCTGCATTGCCATCTTAGAAAACTTAGCTGTAATCCCTTTCCCAAAGGCATTCTTCATCCCTGGTTTCCTTAAGCCATGCCGTGTCTCTGAACCTTAATTTGCCCATCTTTCCAGTACTGGGACTTGAACTCAGGACCTAATGAATGCTAGGCACTCCACCACTGAGCTACATCCACAATTTACCCATTTTGAAATAGTGAAATTACAGCTGGAGAGTTGGCTCAGTGGTTAGAGCACTTATCCATCTTGCAAATGACCTGTTTGATTCCCAGTACCTACATGGAGGCTTACCACCTCTTTGAGCACCAGGCATACATGTGGTGCAGTCATACATGCAGACAAAACACTCACACACATAAAATAAAAATAAGTAAAACAAAACAAAAAATAGTGAAATTATTTTCTCTCTCTCTCTTTGTATTTTGGTCATGTAGAGGGGAACCATAATAACTAAGTGCTCTACTAATTTGTTATATCACTACTCTATTTCTGGTTTGTTTTGTTTTGAGACAGAATCTCATACAGCCCATGTTAAGCTCAGCTATATAACCAAGATTGACCCTGAACTTTGTTTTGTTTTTGAGACAGGATCTCACTATTTAGGCCTGGCGGGCCCCCACCCTGCTCTATAGGCCATGCTGGCCTCAAATTCACAGAGATCTACTCTGCCTCTGCCTCCGAAGCCCTGGGATTAAAGGCTTCACCACCAGGTCTGGCTTGACCTTGAATTTCTTTATTCTTTTACTTCTACTGTCCAGTGCTGGGATTGCAGGGATGCACTACCATGCCTGGTTTTATGTGGTTCTG
>CABHPR010148675.1:22172-32497 GCA_902168415.1 Peromyscus melanophrys
CAAAAAAAAAAAAAAAATCCAGCCCCCAAGATTGAGGATTATATCGCTTTCAGCTGGATATGGTGGCACGTAGGAGCCCGAGGCAGAAGGATTGAAAATTTGAGATCAGCTTAGGCTACGAAGAGATTGTCTCAAAAGAATAAATAAGATGTATATATGTATGTGCGGGTTTTGTTTTAAATTTTGGCTTGCCTGGCATTCACTATGTAGAGCAAGTGGCCTTGAACTCACAGAGACCCCCTGCCTCTGCCTCCTGAGTACTCAGATTAAAGGCATGTGCCAGCACACTTGGAGCAAAATTACATATATACTCTTTATTTTAAATTGTGTGTGTGTACATCTGGGTATGTGTATTTGAGTGCAGGTGCCCATGAGGCCAGAGACTCTGGAGGTAGAGTTACACACGGTTGTGAACCACCTAATGTGGGTGCCTGGGTTTAACTCTGGTCCTGTGGAAGAGTAGCAAGTGCTCTTAACAGCTGAGCCATCTATCCCCATTCAAAATTACAAACACACACGCACACACACACTTAGGTTATTTTGTTGTGACAGTTTCACAATCTGCTGGCTTATTCTGTAGTCTTAGCTGGCTTCCAATTCATAGAGGTCTATGTGCTTCTGCCTTCCAAGTGCCGAGATTAAAGGCATGTGCCAATACACCCAGCACTATGTATGGGTGTTTTGCCTGCATGTGTATGTGTACCACATTTCTGCATGGTGCCCCCTAGAGGCCAGAAGAGACTGTTGGTCTTGAGACTGAAGTTAGAGATGAGTATGAGCTGCCATGTAGGTGCTGTCAATTGAAAGGGCCCTCTGCAAAGCAGCATTTCTATTCGTTTCTCGAGATGGTTTCTCTGTGTATCTCTGACTGTCCTTGAACTCCACCTGCCTCTGCCTGTGCCTCAGGACTGCTGGGATTAAAAGTATGTACCATGCCTGTGCTCTTAACTGCTGAGCCAATGCATCAGCCCACAAATATTCTTAATATTCTTTTGTATTTCAAGATAGGGCTTTTCTGTGTAGCTCTGGCTGAACTGGAATTCACTCTGGCCTCAAACTCACAGAGATCCGCCTGCCTCTGCCTCCTGAGTGCTGGGATTAAAAGCGTGTGCCACCACTGCCCAGCATCTTGATATTCTTAATAGCTAGTGTGCTAAGGTTATTCTAGAAAACCCATTTCCTAACATCAGCCCCTCTATGGGAACTAATTTTGGCCTAGTTTTCCCTAAATGTTGCTAATTCTTTCTGGAGTTGCCCTGAGCATGGATCAAAGCTTGCAAAGAGAAATCTATGGGAATGGTGGCCAGGAGACTAGACAAAAAAGGCAGCTCTTAAATTCTTTGCATTCTCAGCACCCACATGGGTAGAGGCTCACAGTCATCCTAACTCCAGTTTCAGAGAATCTGACATCCTCTTCTGGCCTCCTGAAGCACCAAGCATGCACAAAGTACTTTAATTTTCTTCACACAGTGTTTGTTGCTCTTTTCTCATAATGGAATGCCAAGTGCCAGGTAGGCTAGGATTTGTTTACTTCTGCCCCCGCTACTAGTTTAGGGCCTGGCACAATGGATGAAGTCAATGGTGGTTTAAAGAAACAAAGGCAGCTCAGACTTGAAATCAAGTAAGAGGAAAAGGGAGCTCTCTGAACTGGGTGCTGGTGAGGTGGAAACAGAGAGAGGTTGGTAGAAATCAGACACAGGAAAGGCCCCATTTGGGATATCAGAAGTATATGTGAAAAACACCTGGGAAAGGTTGGGTATACTCTGGTAGGTATTTTACTAAACTAAGTATGGTGAACCAAGTGTGTAATCCTAGCTCTTGGAAGGCCAAGGCAGGATGACAAAAGGCTAGCCTGGGATACCTAGTGAGACCATGCTTGAAACATGGAAAACAAGCCAAGTGTAAGATGGGGGTTCAGAACTGGTTCAATCTCATTTTTCAAAATATTTTAAGCAGTCAAAAATAACTGGAGGAACCAAGGCCTGAGAACAGTGGTTTTCAGAATTAGTGTGTGGTTTTAGATTTTTTTATATCTCACCATATGCCCCCAAGTTTCTAACTTTCTTTACCTTTGCAGTGTACCTTCCCCTAACTTGTTTCACAGGTACTGAGGACCTTTCCATCCCAGGGTTTTGCGTATGCTGGGCAAACACTCTACCAGTGAGTTAGTTTTCCTTGGACTGGGCCTCGCTATGTAACTGTGTAGTGAGGGCTGCCTTGAATCACTACTCTTGCCTTTGCCTTATTAAGTGTTGGGATCACAGGCATCATCATGCCTGGTTTTTGTTTTTTGTTCTTTTTTTTGAGTCAGAGTCTCACTGAACTCAAGAGAACCCCTGCCTCTGCCTCCCATGTGTTGGGATTAAAAGCATGTGCCCCCACTTAGAGCTTTAAAAATTTTATAGTTGCTGGGCGGTGGTGGCGCATGTCTTTAATTCCAGCACTCAGGAGGCAGAGCCAGGTGGATGGATCTCTGTGAGTTCAAGGCCAGCCTGGTCTACAGAGCGAGATCCAGGACAGGTACCAAAACTACACAAGAGAAACCCTGTCTCGAAAAAACAAACAAACAAAAAATTTTATAATTTTAATTTTTTAAAGTTTTTTATGTGTACAAATGTTTTGCCTGCAAAGATTTGTGTGTACCATGTACACATGTATATCAGAAGAGGGCAATGGGGGTTGGGGATTTAGCTCAGTGGTAGAGCGCTTGCCTAGCGCAAGGCCCTGGGTTCGGGCCTCAGCTCTTAAAAAAAAAAAAAAGAAGAGGGCAATGGATCTTCTGGAACTGAAGTTACAGACCTGCTGGAAATCAAACCCAGGTCCTCTGCAGGACTAACAAGTGCTCTAAACTGCTGAGCCACCTCTCTCCAGCCCCAATTTTTACTACATTTTGCTTAAGTCTTTAAATAAAATTTATCAGTGTTTTGCTTGTGTATGCATGTCTGCACCACACAGCCGATGCTCTCAGAGGCCAGAAGAGGGCAATGAATCCCTTGGAACTGGAGTTATGGATGGCTGTGAATCATTGTGGGTGCTGGCAACTAAATCCAGCTCCCCTGAAAGAGTTGTTGTTTGGAGACAAAGTCTCACTATGTTGTTCTGGCTGGCCCGTAATTATCCATGTAGACTAGGATTGCCTGATTAAAGGCATGTACCACCATGCCCTGCCCTGCAGAGCTTTTTTTTTCTTTTTTCTTTTTTTTTTTGAGATAGGGTCTTAACAGTGTAATTCTGGCTGCCCTGGAACTCAACTTTGTAAACCAGGCTGGCCTTGACTCAGAGATTCACCTGTCTCTGCCTCCAGAGTGCAGGGATTAAAGGTGTGCACCACCATGCCCAGCCATACAGCTGGCTTTTTAAACAGGTTTTCTCAGCTGGGATTATGAAGTACTTTTCCTCTGCACTTTATGTTCATGTGTTTGTTTTGTAGTGACAATGTTGTTTTGGCAAAAATGGTAATCTGTGGAAATTATGGGTCTTTGTAACATATATGCACAGATAAACACAAAGAGAACACACACCAAATAACTGATAGTGACTACCCCTGTGGATGGTTCAATGTCTTTCTGCACTGTTTGAATCTAATATATTTGAAAAAGTCAACACCCATCATTAACCAACTCACCCATTCAGAAGTGGCAGAGCTCCCCAGGTAGGAGGGAGAGGGAAAAACCCTCCATCAGGACATGGCTAGTATTGTCCTCATTCCTTCCTCATTCTAGGACCCAGTCCAACCCATTCCAGACAACTCACACAGACTGAAAGAGGAGCCGGGGGATGGGGGTGTCTCATTGTAACACTCATTTTTATATAAATATTCGCAAGTCATGTTACAGAATAAGCCCCACTGGGGAAAAAAAAAAAATCAAAGTTCCGGTTTTGTTAAACTGAGCCCTGCCTTCTAGTTGGGCCCCAGCCTGGAGGTGCTGCTGCTTTGGGAAGGCTGGGGCTGCTGCTGGGAGGCTGCTGAAGAAGCTGCCTGTGTTGCCCACCCCTGAACCAACCCCCTTCTTTGGTGTGTGTTTCATGGTGACCTTCTCTGGCCACCTCTCCCTTAGTTTGGGACAGGGTTCTGTGGAACAGGGCCCAGAAGTCCTGGGGGCACTTGGAGATAGGGTGGTTGTAGTAGGGACTGAGCCATTAAGAGGAGTCTGAGGCTTGAAGGCTGAGCCTTTTAGAGCTGTGGGCCACACAGAATGAATAGAACAAGTCTGGAGGAACCTGCGCTGACAGCCAAATAGTGTTTGCCCTTCCCTCCAGCCTAGATTCCAGGTCCCTTTCCCTGTTGGTCTACCTCCTGCTGGACCCTACATACCCAGGGTCAAGCCCTGGGTTCCTGCCTGTCCCCTCCAGGCTCTTCCCCTGGGACACCCTCCCCCTACAGAGAGGCCAGAGGCTAGGAACACAGCACCAGTCTGAGGATTTAATTAACCAGGAAGGGGATTGTTGGGAGGGGCACCCCTGTAAAAATGTACAAAAGGTCTAGGGGATTTGTGGAAGGGGTGATAAATATGTACATGGAACCCCTTTTCCTTTAGTTCCTCCTTCCTCAGCCCTAGGAGGGCATGGGAATTTGGGTGTTAGGTGAAAGGGAGTGGGGGCACTTTGGCCTCTGGCTTAGTGAGCCCTTGGGGAGGCAGGCCAAGGGCCTAGAGGCCCTTAGAGGGGGCATTGGTGCACCTTAAGTCATGAGCCATAACCTCTGAAATGACCCCCTCATGCACTCACGCGTGTGTATACGCGCATACACACGCATACGCATACACACACACACACACACACACACACACACACACACACACACACACACACACACACTTCTCTAGAGGCTTATGACCTCTGTCCTCCCAGTGACCCCAGAGTCCACGAGATACTTGACCTTGTGGGGGGGCTGGGGATTCTATTCCCAGGTCCATGACTTCAGAGATGGCCATGAGATTGTGACCTTTGCCTTCCAACCCTGGCTTAAAAACTTCAGCCCTAGGACTTTGTCACAAGGAATGGGGAAAGGGGGTGGAGCTCTGCCCCTGCCCCTCACCTCTCCTCACCTGTCAGCCCGGGCTGGGCCAGGGGCCCTAGGTGGGGAACTGGGCCGAGGGGCGGGCACAAGAGGTGGTGGTGCTCCCAAAAGGGCTCCTGGTGGGGTCTTGCTGAGAAGGTGAGGGGTTCCTGGAGTCGCAGTAGGTGGTGGTGGAGGAGCCAAACGGCTGTATAGCAGGGAATGAGTAGGGTCTAGACTATAGAGGCGGGCAGCAGCCATGGCCCCTGGTCCAGTCAACTCCTCACCTGCCTCATAAAAGCGCGGTGGCCTGGCCAGGCGTGGGGGCCCTGCCAACCAGGTTGGCTCTGGGAAGCCTGCACAGCGCTCTGGCAGACTAGGGCCAAGAAAAGGGGGTGGCCGGGGCCTCTCCAAAAGCAAGTGAAGGCCCTGAGGCCCAGTGGTTGCAGCAGCAGCGGCGGCGGCGGCAGCGGCAGCAGCTGCAGCGGCAGCGGCAGCGGCGGCGGCGGCGGCAGCCTCTTCTTTCCGCTCTTCCTTTACCCGCACAGACTCTTTGGCTGGACGGGCTCCTTCCTCGCCAGCCCTGGCCTTAGGAGTAGCAGGAGAAACTCGCAGCTGGGGCCGTGAGAAAGGGAGGTCCCTGGTGGGGGAGGTGGGCAGGCACAAGGGGGACAGAATGAAGGAATTCCTGTGGCTGACAGCACTGCAGTGGGGGATGGGGGATGGGGGGGTTGCAGGTATGTAGAGGACATACCTGTCCTTCTCCTCCTTGGTGACAGAGGGCTCCCTTCGCTCCACAGGTCGCTCCTTGTCTGAGCCCGGTGTCCGGGCAGTTTCAGGGGGTCGGACCCAAGCAGGAAAGGCAAGAGGACTGCGATGCAGGCGGCCCCATGGGTCTGGTGGGGAGGCAAAGGCTGGTGGGGCTCCTGGGCTTTCTTTCTGGGCAAAGACGGCGCTGGAGTCTGGGTAAGAAGGTAAAGTAGAAAGTGACAGGGGCCAGGAGGGGACACTCCACAGAGATAACCTCACAGGCCCCGCCTGAGCTTACAGCTCCGTTGTTCCAGTTCCCACTCCTCATTTCCCACCCTACCCAGCACTCACTGAATGTGGGGCTGCCCAGGCCTCCAAAGGCCCCGTTGGAGAGGGCAGCCAAGGAGGCGAAGCTTGTGGGACGCACAAAGGGATCTGTGGGAGGAAAGGGAAACTGGTCAGAGCACAGGGCAACCAACTTTGAGCAGGCTCACAGAAATGGTGAGAAAGAGGCAGGTCAGTAAGGAGGCTGGAGCCCTTAGTGGCTTAGATTTTTGGTATTTATTCTTTGAAACAGGGTCTCACTACATAGTTGTGGCTGGCCTGGAACTCACAGACATCTACCTACCTCTGCCTCCCCCAGTATTGGGATTAAAGGCAGGTATAACAGCTCTTAGTGACTTAGTTATAACAACCATGGTCTGAGCAGCTCTTGTGCCAGGCCAGACACTGTTGTTTAGCCTCTTTACAATCTCCGTAAGTAAAAAGGATAGTTCCCACTTTCAAATGATAAAACAGGCTCAGAGATGTGAAGTGACTTGCCGAAAGTCATCTAGCTGTAAAGTACCATCAGCCTGGGGCACCTCTAACTTTAAAAGTCAAATTCTTATCTGTACTTCCACTCCAGGTATCTGAGACCTCTTGGCAGCTCTCAATTCTGTAGCAAACTACTAGCCTGGCATCACCCTATCTGTAATACCTTCTCAGTGTGATTCTAACTTCATACATATCCTAATCTGTCAGAATTAACTAGTTAACTAGCCCACCCCTCCATGGGAACCACATAGTCTTCTAGCCAGAAACACCATTATCTAGGTTCAACTCTTTTTTTTTTTGCCCACCTATATCCCAGGAAACTTTCAAGTCCCCTAGGCCAATAACCATGCTCTCCCTTAGGCCTGCACAGCCTCCTTCTCCACTCTCCCAGGTGGAACACTAGCCTCAATCACTGGCTATTGCAGAGATAGAAGTAGCAGTGGCAGGGTGGGAACCATCCTGCCCTTCCATACTCTTTCCAAAGAAGAGAGAATCACAGCCCAGAGTAGGGAGAGTGACTGCCTAAGGTTACAAAGCAAATAAAATCCTATCTACCCAACTTGAGTTGTTTCTTAGGTCTGGTTTCCATCTCTACTTCCTGTTATTAAGAACAGGGCATAGGAAGCCCAAAATTCTCTTGGTTCTTACCAATGTGGGTGCTGGGGCTCAGGAAGGGTCCATGGGCCCCGGGAGCTGTTGTGAAAGGATTGGCTGCAGCATGGACGGCTCCTGGGGCAGAGAGGTGGGAGATCCTGATGAGGACGAGTGGGAGCAAGGTGGACATTGGGCTATAGGCTATGAGAGGGCTGGCCAGACTCACCAGTCGCAGTGAAGAGGGAGGCCGGGTGGGAGAGCTCCTGCCCAGGGGGCAGGGCCCCATAGGGCCCTGGAAGGCAGGGCAAGAGGTCGTTCCGAAAGTCAAGCTTGTGGGAGTCACCCTGCATGGGACATAGGGAGAGGGGCAGTGAGGAGCTAGGTCTGGTCTCCATTTTTTTCCTTTTTCTCCTATTCTTAGACCGACTGTCCCTGACTCTCACTCTTACCCCTAGCTTTCCTCCAAGGGCTAGCTAGCACCAGAAGGAGACTTGGGTACTTTCTACCACTTCTTTTAGCATGTTCTCTAACCACACCAATAACTGGGCAGAGAACCCAGGTGCTACAAAGCCGCTCAGCAGTGATGGGGCCAGGAGGAAAGGCTTCTTGTTAAAATTGTTCTGAGCTTGGTTGAAGGTCACTACCCAGAGTTCAGACAACCCCGACCCTCAGACCCACTCTCCCTAACCCTCCATCCCCAGTACCTTCATCTTCTCCTGGTGTCTCAGGATCATGTAAGCCACACGCACGTGCATGGCACACCACTTTCCTGGTTTCTGCCGCCCCAGGATGACCAAAGGGAAAGGGAAGGAAAAATGTTCACTCATCACCCATCCCAGGCCTGGCCCTGGGCCGAGCCTTGCCACACAGCATCCTCAACATCATCCCTACAACTGAGGGATGACCAGCTTCATCTTAAAGCCTAGGAAACTGAGGCTCAGAGAGATCAACTGCTTTGCCCAAGGTCCCATGGCCAGTTCTATCGAAGCCCAGGTTGAGACTTCAAAGTCCTGTCCTTTCTATTGTTTTACTTCTGGCTGACATCTTCAACTTCATTTTTCCCAAGCAGGACCCCAACCCCCCTCAGCCAAACACCCTGAAACCAGCCCCCAGCCTCATGCAGCCTGAGATCCTCACCAAACTCACCCTCAAAGGTGGCCGGAAATGATCAGGGATCTGGGGATGGTAAAGGAGAGATTGGAGGCGATTCAGACCTCTTCACTGACCTGAGTGTCCCATCTCTACAGCAGCACCCTTCCCACAATCTCCCTGAGACTGCGGCTCCCTCAGACCATTCTCAGCAGTGTCACAACTCCCTCCCATTTCTTCTCCCACTCTAGGCATTGCTCCTTCCACATCAGGTTTCTGAGCCAGATCCTAGGGAAGTACCCAGTTGGGATGGCTAGGTAGGCTAGGTTTCTCTACCAGAGAGCAGTCTGTCCTCTGACAGCTTCATGAATGGGATCCTTGGGGGGGGGGGGGGGGGGGACTTTTTGAGGAAGTCAGAAAACTTAGCTGTCCTTCAGGAAACATTTCCATACTTTTTTCAGTGTTCTCAGAGCCCTGGGATCTGAGACATGTGGGGAGTAGGGGAATGACTCTGGGCACTCTATTTATTTATTTTTTTATTTTTTATTTATTTATTTTTCTTTTTCTCTTTTCTTTCTGGTCACTTTATAAGTTTATCTTTTCATTGTTTCTTGGTATGATGCCACTTGAGGGGGGGGGAATCCTGTGACTTACATTTGAAAACCACTACAAAAACCACTGTCTTGCTAGAGCTGTAACTCGGCGGTAGAATGCATGTATGAAGCCCTCCATTTGATATGCATGTATTACCAAACAAACCCAACACAAAACTACTGCCCCATTCATTACTGTATTCTTGGGACAATGTCCTTAACCTTTGATTCCTCATGCCTGAGAAGATGGTTATAGAGAAGTTCTCTCCTTAGACTCCTGAGGGTGGACTGCAGGGAAGAGCCAGGAACTCACCCTCCTCTAGTCAACTCTGCTCTCCCCTCAATATACCTTCCAACTCCCCCAGGGCCTGACCTGCCCCCCTCACCTGTGTCCCCTTCTGGGGGAGCCCGCTCAGCACTGGCCCCAGTCGTGGTGGCAGCTCAGGGTTCGTGTTCTGGGAAAGGGGAGTGTAGGGATCAGACAGGAGAGCCAATGCCACGTTAAAAGGGGTCTAAAAACTAAGCTGGGTGATGGGACAGGAGAGGGAGCGTGGCTTTGCAAAAACTTGGGTCCAGAAGGAAGGGCAGGAGGCTAGACACAGTTTTGGGGATGGGAGGAAGGTAGACGGGTCCAGGATGTCTATAAGGGATGGGAAGTGGTAGTTTCTGGGTCAGGAGCTCACCTTGGGCTGGAAGGCCCCCTGCAGGGAGCCAAAGGAGACAGCTGGCGGGAGACCCGGAGGGAGCCCGGGCACAGCGGGAGGGAAGGCCATGTACGGCTGTGGAGAGAAGGGCACTAGTCCAAGCAGGGAATGGAGGTGCAGCACAGGTCTGGTCTACCCATCTTTGGAATCCACCCTAACACCCCCAAAGAGCTTTCCCAAGCGCAGGGCTCTTGCACTGAACTCCACTGATACATACATTCCCACACATCACACACCCTCACACACACTCACATTATGTCGGAAAAGGCCTTCCATCTTTCCTGGGTATTTCTCAAACTAGGGAAGAGAAGGGAAGAGTAAGCTGCCAGCCAGGGACCCGGGATCTTCCTTCCCCTGCAGGAGACACCCTCCCTTAGGCCTCTGAGCCTCATCAGCAGCCCAAGGAGGAGCTCACCATATGGCCGTGGGGAGGCAGCAGGCCCGGGGGATAGGGGGTGAAGTGCTGGTGGGTGTGCTGGTGGGTGTGCTGGTGTTGGTGGTTGTGCTGGTGGAACTGGAAGGCCAGGGGCCGGGCCGAGCCCCCTGCCCCCACCACCTCAGGGCCACCCTGGGCATTCAGGTATCGAGAGTTCAGGTCCTGGCCGATCAGGTCCTGCTCTGTGGGAGGGGAGGGGAAGAAGGCTTTAATATCTGGCGCCACCAAGTCAACCTCCTTGGGCCCAGGTGACTGGCCTTCCCTTTAGCCTTGAGCCACTCCCTCCAAAGGCCCTTGGTCCCTGCCAAAGCCAACTGAGCCCATGCTTGGGGCCATGGCCCCCC